>JBBPSI010000072.1:0-116283 GCA_038093515.1 Butyriboletus loyo
GATGTACTTGTGGATCAATTTTTGAACTTTCGATAGTGTGTCGGTCGCAAAGTCGCATTTACGAATCTGCCGCTCCACGCTCATCAACTTGAGTGACACAGCATGCTCTGGCTGGACAAGTAAAATTCCATGCTCAGCCATGCATCGAGACATGAGCTGCTGTAGATCATTGACCTGAAGGATTTCGCGGTTGCGAGAGAAGGGTAGGTGGTATATTGGGCTGTCTGTGAGCCCGCCAAGGCGAGAAACCAGTAGTTCGAACATCTGCACCGTCAATGCTCTTGGGACAATGATACGGACAAGCTGATTCCCATCAGCAAGTGCGGCAGCAACGATGGGGATGATCACGGATGATTTCCCTTCGCCCATGTTGACCTGCATTACAGTGTTTCCTCCCGATCTGGGCGACATCATCTCCATTGCGATTTCCGCCTGAATGCGACGAATGAGAAAGTTTCCTTGAATCTGACACAAGCAAACAGCAATGTCAGTACACATAACCACTCGGACACCAGAGACGCACCTGGATCAACAACCATTCTGGGTAGTCTTCAGCTTTCCACCCATCGCATCCCTCATTCTCTAATTCCTTTGCAAACTCTTCTTCGAGACCGTCCAGAGCAAATCGGAGCAATCTCCTGGCACGCTGAACGTCCAAAAGCAGTAAAGCCAGCGATACCAAGCATTTTTTCCAACATGAAGGGACGACGATCTGTAGATATCGCAAGAGGACATCTGCAGTGATCAGCGGCCATTGACCAAATCGATCGAGTGCTTGCTCATGGGGATTGGTCGTTGGACCCAAGGCTTTCTTGAGAATATCCAGAGCGCCCAAATAGTTGTCTCTGCACTGCGCATAATGTTTCTTGAGTACCGCGATGCGATTCTCCCCCACCATTCCACGAGCCGTTCGAGATTCCTCACGAACACGTTGTGCACTAGCGTCGAGACAAGTGACATATTCGCGTTGAAATGAGGGATCAGATTTATTCTTCAGAAGAGAGAGCAAGTCATTGAATTCGGAAATGCCCTCCGGTGATGCATGGTGAGTGTGGTAAGGAAAAGTGCTATGGGGGGGTAGTTCTGGGGCTGGTCGGTCTGCAAGGAGCCAATCGAGCGTGATCCTCCACGAGATACGTTCATGGGATATATGTCGTGGAGGTGAGATTGGGTGGGGAACACTGGGTAATCCAGCATTGTGCCATGGAAATAGGTACGTAGCTCGCTGCGCAGCGGACCTGTCATCAGAACTAATTTCGTCCTGGTAGCGATCCAGCGAGGTTCTCCAGTAATACCTTTCTCTGATTTCCTTCCATGCAATGTCAATTTGAGGATACCTGGTTGAAACCTCAGTATCATGGATGCCATCGAGAGCTTTGAGCTTCATGATGGACCGACACCCAGCCGACTGCAAGAGACAAAGTGCTGCTTGAGCTCCCGTTTTTCCTGTCAGTGGATCAGGCCTATGGGAGCTAGTCAAAGCGTGTAAACGGGCAAGATACCCCATGCCTGTCAAGCTGCCATTCCCCATCAAGCAACCCAGTTCGGTATCCACGTTGTAGGTGTGGTAGAATGGTTCCCCGGCTGCATTGCTGACCCTGACCCGATCATTATTACGACGCTTAGGAATGCCATTCGGTATGAGGACACGTCTGGGGATAAGTTCCTCTGGAAGATGGGCCTTCTGCCGAAGAACAAGGAGGTTCTCTAAACCAAACAGTGTCCCAACGCATTGATTCTCGTCGTAAACCATATCCTTGAAGCCATTGGACTCCAGTTCTCCATTCTCATTGACGAAAAATGATAAGCCATAGCAAGGCAATGCAACAGACAATTGTAGCACTGGTCCATGTTGGGAAGAGCCGATGGGGGACGTGGTGATTAGGAGCGCTCCGGACAGCTTCCCAACATCTGAACCATTGCCCAGGTTGGGCTTTGGATGTCGACAAGGGTCTCGCGGCTTTTGTTCACAAAGTATTGTCCTGATGCACAGTCCATCGAAGCACTTGAAACACTTCTGAACCATTGCCCAGGTTGGGCTTTGGATGTCGACAAGGGTCTCGCGACCTTTGTACACAAAGTATTGTCCCGATGCACAGTCCATCCTCCAGTTCTGCAAAGATTGTTCCCAGAGCCGTTCAAGAGGGCGTATCTCGATGATCTTCGTGGACAAATTCAACCAGTGAACATGACCATCGACCAACATTGGTGGAAGGTCACGCCGCAGTTTTGACGGGGGAATCACTTCAAGGATTTCGTTTGTTTGATTGCATTGCGCTCGAACAACCAGATTGTCACCTCGCAGCGAAAAGTGAAGCTGTATGTATTTGAATCATTCTGATCACGTCACGTGGGATCAATACAAATACCTTGTGTTTCGACGACATGGCACTGGTTGTGAAATCCATTCCTGGCAGGTTGGATAATGTGAGAAAGAAGCCTTGCTGCGAACGACGATTAAGGACACTTGTTAACATCAGAAACTGTAGAATGTACACACATCACGGAAAATTTGTCTGTACATTGAAGAGTTCCCAATCTGAACCGGCAATCCACCTACTGGTTGTCCATTCAGTCGGAGTGTCCCATCGAGCAGGTTAAGGTGGACTTTGAGTGTGTCATGGTCCCCGGTTTGGCATGTAAACCAACGAGCATTTGGATGCTGCGACTGCACCCATCTGTGTGAACTCGACTTGTGGCTAGGAAAAATCTTGCTAACTGCAAGGTCGACACCGTAGTCTGACGGATCGGCAAGGATTACATCGCACATGATCCCCTCAAGAGCGACAGCAAGCCGACGGTCTCGTTGGAAGAGCAGTCGTGAATACTTGGCAGCGGAATACCCGACATCTGGATCTTCATCGTCAGTACCTGAAGAGTTGACATTAGCTGAGTATTTCCGGTACCTGAGATTCGGGAATCCGAAGTTCTGTTGAGACGGAGAGTGTACACGAGGAAGGCACAAGAAAGCACAGCATCTATATCCTCTGCAAAATGGAAGAGCTTGGGGAGAGTAGCGAGGTCGACGTCAAACGTGCTTCGACAAGTGGCAGCCATGTCGTGCAACAGAATACGGCGCTCTTCGTTCATAGGTGCCATTCCCAGGTCGTATGATAGCTCCTGCACCCAGCTGAACGTCTTCCTCCGCACACTCCGAAGCAGTGCAATGGCTCGCTCCGAAACGTGTTCGCTGGGGCACGATGCAAGGACCCGAGTGAGCAAGAGGGAAATGGTATTCATGATCACCGAGTCGATCGGGCCGGCTGCAACATCTACGAACAAACTGTAGAGCTCATCCAGGAGCACATCACAAAAGGACTGGTCTTGAAGCTCTTGATGCCAAGTCCAGGTGCCTGTGCTCAAATCAAGCGGTCCAACTTGAAAGACCGCCTGGGCGAGGAGGTAATGAATGTCGTGACGACGGAAATTGAGAGTTCTACTGTGCAGCCCGCGCAGAATGTTGAGCCACTGGAGTGAGCGACCGCTTAGCAGGTGTCGAAATGCAACGAATTCGTCGAGGGAGAGATCCACAGGACACTGTGCTTGATCAGCCAAGATGTCGTTGGAAGTGCGAGTGAAGTCCACATATTCACTCAGAGCCTTCCGTTGACCCCGGTACTTGGAGTATTCTGAACGCTCTGCAGCTGTTCGCTCTTTCCTCCGAAACGCGCCTGACTTCGTCACGTAGCATTCCAGGCTATTTTGGGATTGCGAATACCGTGGGTAAAAATAGGTAAATCGGATGTAGCAAGAGAGCACTTTGCGCTTGGTGACAACGTTCTGCCGCAATGTAGGAAGACCCGCAATGCAAGTCGTTTCAAGCCCTTCATAGTCATCCGATGCACGTTCATCATGGTAATGACTATAATCAAAGAATTCCATAATTTGGGCGACTACAGAACGCCAGATACCAAGGCATGCTGGGCATTGGAACTCGAATTCCACGACCTTGGCGTGTAATGGCAACGTCGGCAACGGCGATTCGAAAGCCTCCCCATCTAGCCGTCGACCTTGATGTCCACCATCGATGTGTCCGAAACTGGCAGCTTCCCGGTCCAGGCTAGCACGTCCGGCGACCATCACGTCTTCTTCGGTGCGAGTTTTGAGTTGCTGAAGATGTGGGTATTGATCATAATAATGGACAGCAAAGCTGTCTTCTGTAAATTTATCCGAAAGTACCGACCAACCTGGACGTGATTGAGACTGGCGTGCAGAGAGGTACTGGTACACACGCGGAAGGCGATGGAGGCTTGTTCTCTTGCGCAGGAACAGCTTTTGCAGGTGACATGTCGGAACTTCAGGGGAATATTCGGCGAGCAAAGGAATCTCTTTCACAACTAGCTTGTCCAGGGCCACAAAAAGCTCAACGACCGTCAATAACATGATGGAGGATTCTTCTGGATTTGAAGCCCGTTGCGGAAAAGCTTTTGAGATGTATTTATCCATCAAGATCGCGAGCTGCACACATGCCTCCTCAACATTTGTGATACAGGTGAGCCAATCGTCAAGGCTCTGCTCAACTGATTGCTCCACATCATAGAGGGTAACATCGGGCTCGGCAGCATATGCCTCGTCAAAGAAGGACCCGTTCGAAGACAAGAAATCGTCAATAGTGCCACGGCGATGATGGTTGGGATGGAAGAGAGTAGGGAGGGGTTCAAGGCCGTGATTTGTGAGAGCATTGGCAATGTATTCACGACTATCCAGGAGCGAAAGCTGCGTGTCTCTCCCGAGTTCATCCTGAGAAGGATTCTGAAATGGAGATGTGCGAACGCTCAGCGGCTTCCACCTGGCGTCAAGGATGTCTCCAAGACGAGCGCATGTGTCGAGTGCTATTTGGGAGAGCCACTCGGGCGTAGACGAGCGATGCTTGCTCAAACGTCGCAGGATTTTACATGACATCAAATGAAGCAGATCGCTGGATAGATATGCATGCCTTGTATCGTTTGCAAGGGTGCATATGAAGAATAACACGAATTGTTTGTAGGAATCACGTCCAGCAGCAGAACGAGAAAAGGACATCTGGATTGCGACCCTGATAACCAGCCAAACAGACGAGCGACGCCAACTCCCTGGCTCCTCAATGGAAGAGTCACGGACATGTTTGGTGATGCGAGGAACATCGGCAGTGCGACTAACTGTTTGCAGGATGTCAATAAGCAGTGTAGCAATATATTGCGGATCGTCGGGAGAAGGGCGAGGAGGATTTGAGTCGACATGGTTGAAGCAAGAGAGAAAGTTGGCAAGTTCGACTTGAAGGCCCACATCGTCAAACACCTCGTTGGGCGTCTCGGCAGCCGACCCGGGATATACAACATCATCGCTTCGGCGCACCCCGAACGACTCAAACAGCGTGCAATGTTCCCGCTTCGTGAGGACAATCGCAGCATCTTCAGGTCGGACGAGAAACACGAGGATATCTATATATTTTTAGCATAAAATCAATAAAGAACTTGTCAACGTACCTCCCGTTTGCATTGCGCGCAGCTGGGACATGACGTGGTCTTTATCCAGGCGCTCGGACTGGACGGAGGCTTGCAAGTTGTCTAGCATCGTTGCGATGCGACGCCACTGCGACTCAGGGGTTCTGTTGATGTGTGTGGTATAGGCATGGGCGGCAGCGCACACTGCACGAGCTAGTGAAAGATCGTTCTCTGGGGTACAGTCGCTCCCATAGAAAAGGTTGACAGGAAGAAATACATGGGTGATAGTATAGTCATATGGTGTAGGATCTTCGAATGCCTGTGGAGTCAACCCTTCAAGATCGGAGTCATCTGTAGTAGACGTCGTCGACATGGTGGTATTGGGAGAAAACAAATGTGGCGTGTAGTGTGGAGGTCACAGCAAAGTCACAGCCTCGGCTTCTTCCTGGTTCCTTCCTCAGCTCTTCTTCCCCAGGTTAGTCAAGCAGTAGGAAACAAGACTTGGACACCGCTAATGAACTCTTAGAGACGACCATCCAGGACCAGGGAATGAAGATGACTAAGGTAACAGCACCCAAAAACCAGCCAACACGTGTTCAAGTTCAGGATTTTCTTTCAATTACCTCAAGACACCAGGTTCATGAAGGTCAATGACGAACCCTTCTACCATAGCCACCGCCCCCCATGCTCCAGGGTCGGGTGGAACTTGACGATCATCTGCCGTCACGTAGGATACCCTCCCGAGTTCCTCTGCTCTCTGCCCCTTGCGCCACTGCCTCCACCACTGCTTTGCGTTCGAGATTCCGCGTCGTGTTCGTTGCCGATGTCAAAAACTTGCAGAGCGGAGCCAGCGCATGGGCGACAGCTCAGTCCCCTGGACATGCTGGGCTGTGTTTCCCCAGGGCGACAAGAGCCTCGTTTAGCGGTGAATAACAGCCGTTTGACAGGCCCAGGTTTCTGCGTAGTACGGTCGACTACACGATAAAGAATCTCGCGAATACTAGCGACAAAAGATCGGGAATCGATGTTAGATGCTAGCGGGCTGGACGTACGTGTACCGATCGTCCCATTCAAAATCATATCTATTTATCTCCCTTATCACAGACACAGGCGGAATTCAACGATCGAGGCTGGAGTCTACCTTTATCCAATGCTTCGAGAATTGCTGCCAGCAACTCGGAGATCAGTTCAGAACTTTTGTATGACAATGTTACGAGGTCCAAAATTCATCTTTAACACTGCTTGCGAACGTGTGCCCAGAATCTCCATCACCAACAATGGTATCGAACCTAGCCTATGGATATCCAGTTCCGCTGTACACACGCGTTGACCCTTGTGACCTCTTCAGCTGAGAATCTGAGACTGGTCCACGTACACCCTCCGACACTATGATTTTCTCTAGCGAAAGATGAGGTGCCCCAGGATATCGCGATGGCAAGACCACTGGAGGATCATCCCTGGACACACCCAACATTGTAACAATCGAAATCAAAGGGGACTTCGGGACAGTAAGAATCTACAACGTCTACAACGATGGCACGTACTCCCACACCGTCGAATTCCTGTCCACCCACCTGGTGGCGAAACACGGAATTGCTGAGAACGACAGCGTAGCAGGCCCGGTCCTCCTGGGAGATTTCAACCGACATCACCTGTTCACTACTGCTAACTTGGATGCCGCCAAACCTCTCCTCGCCATCCTGTCAAACCTACGATCTAAAAATTGCCCTACCCCAGTATTCCGACTCTCAAAGCAAATTGCTCTAGAGCCTACACACGCCCAGACAACATTTTCTGCACCTCCCACCTGATGGACCCAATCAGCAAGTGCAGAGTCGAGGACCACCTCATGCCGGTCCAAACGGACCACTTCCCCATCATCACTGAACTCAGCTTAGCCCCGGAAGCAACAAACCACCCTCCGAAACGAAATTACAGAGCGACAGATTGGAAAAAGTTCAAAGATACCCTTATCCCGAAACTCCAAAACCTCCCACCCCAGCCCATCACCACGATGGAAGATGCTACCCAAAGACTCCAGGAACTAAATGTAGCCATCGCGTCCACCATTGAGAAGACCATCCTATTGACGAAACCATCACTGTTCACCAACCAGTGGTGGTTGGTCAACAGAGCTGGACAAGGAAAACAAGACGAAGCTAGATCGTTGGAACGACTACTTGGAGGAGGAGAACCCTGAGAGCAGTCTATGGAACACGCATAAGTATCTAGTAGATGAGCCAGCGAACCACTTTATCTCATGCATAGGTTCTAGTGTTGCCACAGCTTCAGCTTTCCAGTAGCTCGGAACCGGAACTGGGTATCAGTCTTAGCTGAGCTCCGGCAAGGCGGGCAGTGGCAAAAATTGTTTCGGCTAACCAGGAGCCGCGGCTGTGAAACCGGCTCTAGCTGCTTCAAGCTGCAGTCACGTAAGTAATTTTACTAAACTGAAGCTTGAATGCCTACATGCCTCAGCAACCCGGCATGAGTACTTGAAGACGAGACTAACGAGTAGAATATCTGACTTATTTGACTACTTCATCTCATGTAGTTCGGTAGATCCAGAACATATTCAGAATCACATGATGTGCATTATGTAAATAAAATAAATACGAAAGGGCAAATTATGAGGGTAGGCAGTTTCAACATTCAAGATGCAGGGTCGAGTCACAATTCAGATCCAGACCGGGAGGAAGAGGAAGCGATACGACACACGATGCAGGACGAAGAAACGAATGAGAGCAGAACAAAGCAGGTTACAAGCATGGACGAGGTTGTAGATGCGCCAGTGGACTTAGAGATGAGAGAGAGGGAGCGGTGAGCAATCGCGTCCCGGCCACGATCTTATCCGTCTCTTCCATCGACGCCCCGGTGGACGAGCATGGCACACCTGTGATGCCCGGGATTACGTTCCACCGTTCCACAATCAAGTCAGTACACACATACAACGAACGAGAGCCTGAACTTGTGTCATTTATTTTCAGCCATCCAGCTTCGTTCGACTGTACGCTTCAAGTGAGGTCGTCGGCTGCGTGTACTTTGATTCAGCAAGAACTAGACTGGAGCGCTGTTGGAATATGAGATCCATTGATCTGAAGTTAGAATGGCGTGTTATTATTATCATATTCCCTTTTTTCTTGTAACTGCAGTGTCTTGCGCTGCTAAATTCGGTAGCGTAAGCAGAGGGCTATCTGAATACTTACCTCGTTGGCTCGCAACGCCTATGTGTGACCCAAAGTGCAAGCGACCGCAAAGCCATGGCCCATCAAGATGTCGAAAGAAATGAGGCCTCGGCACACCTGAGCGCAGCGCAAAACATGTATTCGTCGAGATGTAGATTGCGAGTCTTCGTTAAACCGCGATGAAGGCAACGGTGAGTTCTAAGGGGATCGTGGATTTGCGAGGGAGGTTGATGGGATCAGAAAAGTTCGGAGAGGACGACGGCGTGATACGATAGTTCCTTGATGGCGAGTCAGTCAATCAAAGATGATGGATTCGTTGCTAAAAACATAGGGAATTTGAAGACAATGGACGAGGAGAGAAAGAAGAGCGGCTACATCGTCATAGGTAGACTGCGACGGCGTCCGAGCTGGGGATGTCGCCAGTGAGCAACGGTCTCGCCTTCCTTGCAGAAGATCCACAAACATTTTGCGTTGCTCGTTTGTTGTTGGGAGTTGGACTCATCTCCTAGGGGTATTGACGTCATTAGCCAATACCAACTCGTATAAATCGAGTGACTCTAACCTTGGCTCACCTCCAGCTCAGAAAAATGTCTGCATTGTGTCCTCTCCGATCATCGCATCTGCTCCGACCCCATGTTGGCGTTAATTCGCTGAATAGGGCAAGACTGATGACAACCAGTGTTCATGCACAAGCTTCACAAGCACCCCCCCTCATCCAGGATAAAGAAACAGGGTTTGGCTTCATTCGTTCAAACCCGCGCACTCAGAAGCCCCGCAAGCTCGGCGTGACTGAGATACGTGGCCCGTATTATACAGCGTACGGAAAGCGGCACCTTCAGGACGTTCTTGAGACGATGGGGTACCATATCGATGGGTTCAAATTCGCAGGGGGTTCATTTGCGCTCTTTCCTGAGCGAGCCGTGATGGAGATGATCGAACTCGCGCACGAGCACGACGTGTATGTTTCGACTGTACGTCCAACGGGAATTTGTCGTCATGTAGACAGTGCGCTCACGCATTCGCGTCGGGTCTGGTCTGCTTTCAGGGTGGATGGATGGAGCACGTTTTGACGCATGCGAATGTCACCACTGTCGTCGACCGTTACCTGAAGAAATGCAAGGACATAGGGTAAGTACACCCTTGTGCTCGTCCAACGCAGACACGCACGATGGATACGCACGTTCTCCCACAGTTTCGACGTCATTGAGCTCTCAGCGGGCTTTCTCTCCTTCCCAGCCGACGACTGGTTGCGACTAATCGAGAAAGTACAGAGTCATGGGTTGACACCCAAACCCGAGCTTGGAATCCAGTTTGGCGCTGGTGGAGACACAGACGTCACGCAGCTGGAATCGACGGGAACGAGTGACCCGTCTAAAATCGTGAACCTTGGAAAGAAATTTTTAGATGCTGGCGTGGAACGTCTCATGATTGAGAGCGAAGGGATTACGGAGAACGTGCGAACTCCGCGTACGGATGTCATCCAGACGATCCTGAAAGAGCTCCCGATGGAGCGTGTTATGTTCGAGGCAGCCGATCCAAAGGTGTTTAACTGGTACATTCGGGAGTTTGGAGTGGACGTCAATCTGTTCGTGGATCATAGCCAAATTGTGCAGTTGTCGTGCTTGAGGAGCGGAACCTGGGGTATGGCGGACACGTTTGGAAAGATCGTTAGCTATCGCGAGTAAAGATATGGCAGATATCAGAGACTTGAACGCAATTGAAACTTCCGCTTGTTTTTGATCAATGCTCGAGACCTTTCAACCGGTACTAATTCAATCGGTCTGAACTTCCCCTTCCCTCATGGTCATCCAGTCCGTTCCCACTAACATACTCCAGCTGAGGCCTAGGTACTTGACATGGTTTGTCTGGCGTCCTAGCCGAACTGATGATTCTCACGTCGCGTCTTGGACAGAAACTGATTCGGCTTCAACACTATTCATGTGGAGCAAAACTCCCATGACTCAGTGCAGCACCGCAATCGTGTTAGCCGCCCACTGTGGCTGTATTCATTGACATGATAGCCGTTTTCAAACGGGTGTGGAAAATCGATTCAGAAATTGATGTAATGATTATAGCATGCGCAGCCCGGATGGGGCAAACTGGTTCACTCGCTCTAAACCCCACGGACTCGGACTGCTCGTCTTGGACCCTCCCGAAGTTTCCCAGAAAAGTTCGGTTCTAGGAACTGTTCAAACACACCTGGGTACATCCTAGAACGTCTAGTTCGAGATTAACGGACCTGCATACTCAGACTCGCTACTTACGATGCTACGCAACAAATTCTGGACGCGCGCTCCTCCGCCGAAGACCCCGAGTACTCCAAACGATGTCAAGTTTTCGTACGAAGAACTTATGCTTGGTGTATGGCGCGTCCTGGTCATGAAAGATTCACGTTTTTCGATGCCCAATTTCGGATGGAAGCAATCGGAGGACCCTTCCCAAACTTTTCCGCTGCTTTGCCGTGCTGTCTATGATGTGTACACCATTAGTCCTCGATTGTTTGCACATACCATTATGACGCAATTCTGGTTTGCCATTGAGGGGCCACTCTCGCTCTATTTCTCTAATAGGTTGCTTTTCTTTGTGAGTGAACTAAGCTCTCCGAGATCAGTACTAACAGGTGTTACTAGATCGAGAAGAGAATTTCAGGAGGCTTCCCAAATGACCAGATACCATTTGAGTTATGCTTGGCAGTGATATCCAGAGTTGCTTGTTCTGTATTGAGCGCCTATAAGAGATGGTCATTGTGAGTTCATGAAACCATTTTGTGAACATGAACGCACCTAGGGTTCTTCTTCGACAGACGATATAACGGACACGCGTATTCCTCACGTATCAAGTATGAATACCAAGCTCGTATCTTCTCCGGTGAGTTTATGATGACCTTCATCTCCAAAGGTATCTGATGTAAATTGGGACAATTCTAGCCCAGTTGAATCTCGATCTGTCAACTTCTCAGGGTGAGTGCCTATTGCGTCGTCCGGTGTCAGTCTATAGCTCAGGTTCGTCTAGACTATGCCACATGTAATATTGACGCCGAGGATGTATATCGATGTTTGGAGCGAGGAATGATGGTGGTGAACAATGTGATATCTTTCCTGTTACACCTCCGTTTCATCGTGCATGTCATCGGGGGTGGCTTCAATGACGGAGGGCCTGTATTCCTTGCTCTCTGCGTGTTTCCTCATCTGATGAGACAGTTCATGCCGAGTGACCTCTGGTCAAAAGGTGCGATAGCTGATGTGAATTGCATTCCTTCCACTGACTGGCCAGTTCATGTTGTGTGGGTTAGCCTATGCGGTCAGTGCAGCGAACATGTTTTACATTCGCAAATCTGCCTTAGGAAAGCTCGTAGAGGCCGGGCTGAAACAAGAGGTTATGGCCGGAGGTATAAACAAAATTTTGATGAATGGTAGTTTCGCAGCTTTGGCTACTTACCCACAACTGACATGACCGTTCTACATATGTCAGAGTATCGCAAGGCAAAAGACGGCCTCGGAGATATCCCCGATACTCCACCCGAAATGTTGTATGCACAGCAGCGCGCATCGTTATCGGACATGATTATTACGCTTTGTTCAGATAGTCCGACAGTAAGTCTCATCCCACTGCTCCACACAATACTGATTGTAATTTAGCTTTACTTCGCTTTGTTGGCACTCATCAGTCCTTCCAAGTTATCTATCATCCAGCTTGCTGTCCTGAACCAAACTTCGACTTCCCTGCGTGATACGTTCGCATCTATAGGGTGGGCTATGGATCTTTGGTCAAGCGAGTTTTCACGGATGAGGAACGTGTACGCTCTACTTGATGCCAAGAATAAGATGAAAGATGGTGAAACAGCATTCCCTCGTCCAGGGTATGAGGCTAATGCGGGAATGGGCATCGAAGTTCGGTAGGTTGATCACATCCTCACGAAATACACCGTTTGAAAACTCGAATTTGTGTCTCCAGGGACGTATCATTCTCCTATCCTAGCAGCGGGTCCGAACGCGCAGCCCTCTCTGGTGTTTCATTTACCATCCAGCCAGGACAACTTGTTGTCATCGTTGGCGCCAACGGAAGTGGAAAATCGACCATCATCAAGCTACTGAGTCGATTTTACGAACCCACTTCGGGCAGCATTCTGATAGATGGAATACCGATCGAAGAGTACAGAATGGATGAGCTGCGGAAGGGTATCGCGATGCTGACTCAAGAACACCAACTGTTCCCTCTGTCCGCCGAAGAAAACATCAAACTTGGCTCATCGGAGGCAGAAGCAATGGATGACCAAGAAAAGATCAAGGAGTCAGTATTGGCTGCTGGTGCGGAAGGCGTCGTGAAGAACTTTTCGAATGGATATGATACTGTGCTGGAGCCTGTCAAGACTGGTTATCTGAGCTACGCAGGTCAAGGAAACAGGGAGCTGGAAGCTATCCAACAGAACTTGGACAAACCAACAAGTATTTCGGGTGAGCGACGAGTTGTCTGATTTGTTTTCACTGTGTTTGACTTTTTTTTGTTGGTTCTACAGGGGGAGAGAAACAAAAGCTCGTTGCGTACGTTTGATCGTGAAGCACCCATAGCTGTCGTCACGGTGATATCTCATTGGTACTACATCTCCAGTGCCCGCACGTTCATGCGCCTCTTCACCTCACCCATCAAGCTTGTTACCGTAGACGAGCCCAGCTCAGCCCTCGATCCTGAAGCCGAATACCGACTGTTTGCCAACCTCCGGCAGGAGAGAAAAGGTCGAACGATGATCTTCGTGACGCATCGGTTCGGGCACTTGACGAAACATGCGGACCTCATCATGTATGTCTTCGTTCTTGTCTTGCCACTTCACAAGTCTTCCACACACTCATGTTCTTTTTTTTACTATAGTTGCATTAAAGAAGGTGCTGTCGTCGAGACTGGCACCCATGCGGATTTGCTGTCAAGGGTAGGGGAATATGCTCGTTTGTACAACGTACAGGCGCAGGCGTTTGCGACTACGTGAGCGAAGAGTGTTTAGGTTACACATGACGCGGTGACTCGCTTCGCCAGGGGCTACAACCAATTTGTCTAAAGGATGCTCACATATTCAAGAGTCTAAATTCGATGTAAGGACAGACTATGCGGGCGATGTAGCTATCGATGTATGATTCTCCAACCTTTGTAAGTACTAGAGTGCTAGGTTCAAAACAAAACTACCATGATTATTGCATGTTGAGGCTAATATGTGTACATACATTTCGATCGCTAACCAGGTGGCGTCCAACCTCGTATACTCAAACGTTGGAGAGGGCCAATTTTGATGTCCTGTGCCAATCTATATCGCGACGTATTCGTTCGCATCCGTCAAACTCCTACGGGCACCAACAAGACAAGAAACTCATTTCTGGAATATGGCCGTCAAAAAGTTCGCCACCTTGCTAGGAACCAAATTAACAGTGATTTCAAACGGCTATTTCAGAGCCTAGTGAATCCCGTGCGTGCCTGTGCGTATTCCTGTGGAAAAGTCACTGCAGACGCGCAGCGGTGCAGATGATATCACAGCCAGCACGAATCCCTTCTCATGGCAATTCTTATATTAGCGACTCTATGTGTGTTGCTGATTTTACTAGAGAGGGTCGTGTGAATCGCCCGCGCAAGGCTGTCCTGATCTCCTCAACGAGTCGAAGAGCAGCCATGCACACTCCTTCTCCTTGTGGTCATTCACATGCACTGGACGTATCTAAACCGGGATCTTGAAATTATCGCCTTCACACGACGGAATGCAGATTTAACTGCCAGATGGCGGTGCTCTCAAGTCTCAGTCCAACTTGAACCCCGCCGGAGCCCCGCGGTTCACACGTCAACCACCCTTCGGCTTTCAAACAAATTGCATTTGATGCTCCACAGATAGCCTGAGCCTGTTCTGTCCCGGGAAATCGGACGGGCCACCCTCTCGTTTGATCTGATCCGCAAGTTGAAGCGCTCCATTTTCTTCTACTTCCAAGTCCAGGTTTCCTGCACCTGATTGTGGTGGAGTGTAGTTCACAGGTAGTCCCACAATGCACTTTTGTAAGCCTGCTGAAATTTCTAAAAGAGCATTTCCCGAGTATCGGGTTATCGAGATATTCTGTCCACGTTCTATGAATATCCTTGACGATGCCATCACCGAATGCATCTCAGCATCTATTTCTAGACTCATTTGCATATTTCCCACTTTCCTCCATTCATTCATCTCAGGCAACCCAGCGACCAAGATCCGCCACTGGCAAGTTCGTTTTTTTATAGGTTTTCAGGTGACTATTGTCTCGTTGCCAGACATTCACATTTCACTGTTCACAAGACCATACTAGGACGCGAAATCGTAAAAAGAGTTCCCCAGGTACTCAGTTCCATGCCCTAGTAGATTCCGCGCTCATGGGGCAAACGACAGATCAGGACATCGTGATGTGTTTCCTATTCAGAAAACTCAAATATCGGTTACATCCCTTAGGACAGTAACCGAGGGCCGAGATGCACTGCAATGTACCGCTTTCTTCCAATGGATCTTTGCAACTAGGTACCTTTCACATTCCAAATATAGGAGCACTGTCGCGCTGGGAATGTTAACTCTTGGCATCCTTTGAAGAATGGTCGACCATGTTGCCTGATGCTGCATGTCGTCATCGCACTGATGATACTTACCCCACCAAGTCGGTTTCATTGTCATTCGGCAGTTGCATGGTTGTATAGGTATCGCAAGCATTCTGCCTCAAAATCCTCACCCGTCGCTCCTAATTTGCAACGCACTTCGCAAGATGAAGTCATTTCGTACCCTCACAACACTCGCATTCGCTGGGATGATTGTGTCCCAAGCTACTGTGACACCAGTCTTTTGCGGTATCCACCTTTGATGTAATGATCGTTAGTGGCGGAATGGCAGGTCTTGTGCTCGCGAACAGACTGTCGGCCCAGCAGCTCCGTGTCGGCGTCATCCATGCTGGATCATACAATGAGTCTGGTGACCCTGTCATTGATATGCCGTATGGCGCCAGCATCTACCTCCAGAATCCAAATGCTACCTTGCTTGGCAACCCCAAGTACGACTGGAGGTTTGTAAGTGTCCCTCAGCCTGCGTTAGGTGGTCGTGTCATCCATTACCCGCGGTGTGGTCGATATTTCGATCGTTGACAACGTATTGCAGTGAAAAAGTCCTGGGAGGTTCTTCTGCCATAAATTCTATGGTATGGCAACGTGGCTGTAGCACGGACTACGGCGCTTGGTCCACAGTGTTTGGAAACGAAGGCTGGGATTTCGGTCCACTTCTCCCCTATTTCGAGCGCGTGGAAAACTGGACTTCTCCCAGTCACAACGCATAATACATTCCTGGAAAGACCCCCGCCGACTTTGAATCCCTGGCTTCCGTGCAAGGGCACCAGGGACTGGTTCAAGCTCGCTAAAATACTTACATCTTCCCCCTCGATACTCTTTTCGGCGAAACTAGTGCAAGCCTGGGTTACCCGCTCAATTCTAATCCTGACGATGGGGACACTGCGTACATTCCTCCCGCTGGGCTTGACAACTCCGTCGACATTTCCGCTGGAAAACACAGTCACGCTGCTCCGGCATATTACAACTCGACGGTGATGGCGAGACAAAACTTGTCGGTGTTGACGGGGGCTCTTGCCAGTCGAATCATCTGGGACAACTCGACTCTTGGAAGCGGAAATATCACAGCCACGGGGGTAGAGTACATCGTCAACGGCACGATCTATGTCATGAATGTGACACGAGAAGTCATTCTCTCTGCAGGTATTTTTTAGGGTATTAATTAAGATCATACGGCTGAGTAACGTCTATCAGGAAGCTTGAAAACACGGAACACGCAGGCGTGCCAGTGGTACTGGACTACCCACAGGTTGGCGAGAATCTGCAAGATCAGCCTTTGACCGTGATGGACTACGTCACCAATGAAGGTGCATTGACACTCGGTAATAAACCAGTTCGGTGCCATGGTTCTCCGTTTAACATTGGCCACAGATTCGCTCACGTGGAACCAAATTTACTTTAATGAGCAGAAGGAACTCTGGTTAGTTCTCTTCGTTATTTATTGCTGCACCGTTAATCGAAATGGATTCAGTGATACTGGCCGTACCGGCGCATTCTCGTGGACCGCGGGTGTCAGTGGCTCGTGGCTGCTTCAAGACGTCATGTCTATGGCTAACTACACTGCGCTGCGCGCCAATCTGAACAATGTCCTTAGTAACACGACATTGACGCCACTGCAAGTCACCCAATACAACCATACCCTACAAATGGCAGGCTCTGGAGTTCCCTTCGTCGTCCCTACGTACCTGTCGCATGGTGGTGTGGCAAGTGCTGCGCAGCCGAACGTAGGCTATGGAACTTTGGGAGCTTTTATATATTGGTTAGTAGCTGGTTTATGTGGGTGGGACAAATAACTAACTGCCCTATCTAGTACGAGCTTTCGCGTGGATCCGTTGTAAGGTGCCTTATGATTGGACTAATGCACCTCCTCAACTTCGATTTACTAGCACATCAACTCCTCAAACCCACAGGCCTCCCCTGTAATCGACCCCAAATACATGTCATTTGACTGGGGTAAGATTCTGTCACAGGTCACCTTGAAACTAATGCTGAGCTAGATCTCGCCGTTCTGACTGCTGCAGCCCAGTTCTTAGCTTCTTCAGAGCATTTCGTTAGTTCCATCCAGTCGAGGAATACACCAAACTCTTCGGTTCAGACTGTCGGCCAGTGGTCACAATACGTGCTCGGATCGGTTATGGTCCGTACTCGTCCCGTTTTCTGCATACGTTGATTCTTACACTCACTGCCGATACACCCTTCCACCGGACACACAGTCCATCAATCACCCAATAGGTACATCATATCTTGTTGAGAAAATGATTAGTACGCTGACGTAGTATCCCAGGCACATCACCAATGGCAGCACAGAAGTTAGGAGGTCAGAGCGTCGACTCTCGTTTGCAAATGATTATATTTAACGCTCGACGATCTGATCAGGTGTCCTCGATTCCCGGCTTCGTGTATATGGACTGGCGAACGTGCGCATTGTGGATGCTGGCGTCATTCCCCTTACCTTCGGCGCACCCCCTCAACAGACCACCTACACCATTGCAGAGAAGGTAAGTGTTTGAAACATTCACATAATGCCACTGCACGACTTGCATGGTTTACCCTTCAGGCATCGGATTTGATCCTAGAGGATCTCCTTTAGTGATGATGCGAAAGCGCATTGAGACCCACAACAGAGGGTTTTCATTCTCACCACCTTCCTTTCAGTAGCAAGCCCAATGTCACTTGCTTCGGGGGTTGCATGCGAGTGGTCGACCGTTCTCCACCTGGACTCTGAATCCACCACCGCATTTATTTAACAACCTAGTAACAGTGACGGGTTGGTAATATTACACTTAGACCATTGTGATTGAAGGACACTTTGTAATTTCGCCCAGAATAAAATTTGACTTATTTTGGCATTTTCGACATGGATCGTCGTTTGACTTGGGAGCTCAAGAGTCTGCGTAGACCATCGTCGAGATTGCCGACGTTCTGGCCCTAGTACGGAAGTATGAATTGGGACTACATAATAGTCGTGGAAACGCAGCTCACCAGAGACCCTTGCCAACCTCGGAAATCCGAGTCGCCGCTCAGTGCCATTCATCTACACTTTTAGCTGCGTCAACCAGAGCACTACCGCTGCCAAGTCTTCGCAGTGCAATGGAGAGATATACAACCGTGCAGTGCCTATTAGGGATCTCGTCAGGGTTGCGCTGGGATTCTGGAGGCTCAAGCCTTCTATTCGTAATGAGTTGCGTTTCCGCCATTGGCATCGGCACGCCGGGGCCCGCACGGTAAAATGCTATCACAACCCGCCGGTCTTTTCTTGTTTCCATTTTGCGGACATGAGGAACATATAGCTTTGTACTGCTTTTGGACGCCGTCCTCCGTCCAACAGCATGCCGCAGGTGGGAGCAAGTCGAGTTCCCAGCTCTAGTGAATGTGGAGTTTGCCGCTCTGGGCCTCTCTGGCTGATTTTCAGTATGTTTTCTTCATATTTTTTGGGTAAAATGATCGACGGTACGCGGTATATCGCCCGTTCAGATAAGCTTGTATGATGCAATGCAACCTTTTGCATGGATGGGTCTTCGTAGCCTCGCCGAACACAGCGATGCCATCCCAGTGTTCATTATCGCAATAAGCACCTTTGCAACGTTGCTGCATTGCATTTCGAACTGGCACCACGTGTGCGACCCGCGCTGGCCACAGCATTCAGAAGTCGAGAAGAGTTGCTCGTCACAGGATCCAAATGGTAGGGCACCGAATATTCTTTCGGTATCTGATCGCTCCTCCCTGTCGAAGGCGACACGAGGCGTCTGCGTGCCCATGGTTGTGGCTGTTGGCGGTATCTGCCTGGGAGGCTTCAAAAGCCCACCACTCGCCTCCGTCTCTCTCGCAACGATTCTTCGCTCAACATGTCTGCGTCTATTTTTCGAGCCTTTCAGACGACTTCATCCTCGCCTTCACCTCGTGGGCACACTCAGAAGAGAATGCCCATTCATCGTGGGACGTTCTCGTTTACGAATCGACAGAGCGGGACCGCGATGGAGATGGCTAGTGATCACACCATCGTAGGTTAGTCCGTATCTCCTCGGTGTTCATGCGCTCTGCACATCCTCATGAGACATTATTCAGGGATGCCACCTAACGATCTGGATACCCAAAAGGTTTGTAGCATCGGTGCCTGTTTAGTCTTCATACGTCACTTACAAGTCGATGACAGTGGGAGGTTCACCCGCTGGGCGCGGGTCACTCGATTCGAAACCTCAAGTACGGCAAATATTTGTCCGTAAAATCCATAGCCAAGGAAGCGTTGGTGGTGCCAAGCGACTTTCCTGTGGCGTGGCAAGTGAAGGAAGTGCACGTTTCTGAAGAGAACGCTACTTTTTACGAGTGAGTACGCTGAACGGACTTGTCAACATGATCGAACACTTACTTGGGGTGATCGCCAGAATACGCTGGCCCGGCACCGAATTCGTTTTCGAGCTGGCAGAGTTTGGAAGTTCCAGTCCGAAGACGAAGGTGAGAGCGTTTTCCAAACCCCGCAGTAGGGCCACATCGCTCACGAGGGGTATCATCCTAGATACACATCTCGGAAGGCCAGTTGACTGCAGACCAGCAGCGATGTCGATACTGGAAGGCGAGCCGTATCCGACAAGGCTCGTTTTATCAACCCTCCGCCCCCGATCCCCAAAAGCAAGGAAGCGGAATGGGTTATAATATCTTTGGTTTCGCGGGTGAGTCCTTTGTCTTGGGGATGATAACGACGGGCCATGATTGATATTTTTTTTTTCGAAATCAGACAAGTGGAAATCGCTAACTCCAGAAAAGAAGGTGCAGATTGCATCGCAGCCTAATCGAAGGGAACCCGCCAAATGATCCTCATGACAAAGATTCCCACAAGTTTGTTCGTACAAATCTCTGCACCCGCTTTGTATCATATGTAGGTTACCGATTCCATTTCCCAAACTACGTTTGTACAACCAGCCCCGAACATTGTTGGTCTTGGCACTAACTTACTGCAACCTCTCTTTGAAATGTGCTGCAGCTACTGAGAAAAGGAGGCATAGATCGCGTCTTCTGGGGTTCATGTCTCATCGCCGTAACCCACTGCCCTGGATAGGATTCTTGAATGGCTGTGAGGTTCCTTTCTAATATCTGGCGTCGCGCTTGCTCGACTCCGATGCATGTGCATGATACATGACATATCGCAGCAAAGCACAGCCTACAGTATACATTTCTCTGTCACCTGTAGCGGACGTGGCCAAATTTAAGCAATGTGAGCTAGTAACCGAGATGACAAAGCTGCATCAAAAATACACAGACCATCTCCCCACGTGACTTTTAAGTTGTCAGACTCCAACTGAACACTTTCGAAATTTCTTCCAGGCATGCCAATACGAGCCCATAGCGTGTCCTTCACAACTCAGACAAGGCAGATTCTGAACAGATCCAGTCAGAAATGCATTCAGGCCAGCCGCCACGGCGCATAGTCGGCTGGTCAGCCACTCCTGAACGGGCGACGGTCAGCCTCCAATCCCATAAATATAAAAATCCATCGTGCTCAGACATGCAAGGGCAGCTTTTTCATCGTTCTATTCCCTGATCATCCTCTAGTTTTAAACGTCCAGATCAACGACAGAAATTGCGAATGCCATCGTGACCTCCAAGGACGGGCGTGGCGTATGTCACGCTCCGTACGCTATTCCTCATGGTGCCTTGGATGGCATTCGTTCATGGAGCTAATTTGGAACCCAAGACGATGGCGAGATCCAAATCGTTCGTGGTAACCAATGTTGCCACGGAAGCCGAACGGTACATGGAAGCAACGGCGTCCAGACCGCCGGTGTAATGTGCGCCATGACCACGATGGCGATACATATACAAGAGGCCTTGTAAGCGCAACTACCCCATCAAAGGAGATTTTGATTGGCACTACCGATGGACTCTGACTACGACAATCATCCAGGACAAGCCAATGAAGTTGGCCAGGATAACAACACCAAACACCAGCCAACGCGTGTGAGAATGACGACGGATATTCAATCTCAAGATTTTCTTTCAATTACCTCAAAACACCGAGTTTATGAAGCAGCAGTCTGTCACAGGCCACCGACAAACACTCCCACCACAGCTGCCACCCCCATGCTCCTGGGTCCGGTGGAACTTGGCCATCATCCGCCGTCACGTAGGATGCCCGCCCGAGCTTTGCTCTTATCCCTCTAGTACTCTCTGCCTCTTGCTTTACCGTCTTCACCACTACTTCGAGTTCGAGGTTCCACGTTGTGTTCGTTATCGATGTCACAGACTCGCCGAGCGGAGCAAGCGCGTCGACGACAGTTCGGTCACCTGGGCGTGCTGCAGTGTGTTTCCCGGGCGCGACAAGACCCTCTTTTAGCGGAGAATAATAACCATTTGACAACCTCGGGTCTCTGCGTAGCGTGCTCGATCACGTGGTGAAGAAAATCGCGAATACCAAGAATAAAAAGATGGGGAATCGACGTTGGATGGGGGAGGGTGGATGTACATGCACCGATCGTCTCACCATAGTCCCTTCTAATATCTTCGGAGAGGAGTGAGGGTCACGACGACATTGGACCTACTTCAGCTGAGATGGACGCGTCAAGAGTGTTCTGCCGCGTCAGGGACGTGAAGAACTGGCCGAAGAAGCTGGAAAACGCATCAGAACACGTCAACGGGTGCTTGGAGCGAAAGGATGAGCAGCGCTTTCCCAGGAGGGCTCGAGATCATGATGAGCCGGGCGAGCTGCGCAACGAAGCTCACCTATCAGGCGAATTCCACAGTGCACTATAACTTCCAGAAGCTCGTGCCCTTTGATTCTTGTCACGTTTTAGTTCACGGTTCAATGGGGTGGTGGTCGAATGCAAGAACCACCAACGACTCGGATAGTCCCCTAAAACTAAAACCAGACTTGAAACTTCGAGATCAGACGACAGTCACTCTGCTCATACAAAGGTAAAGGATGCGAGATATATAAAAAAGTGATGGAGCAATCGAGTCAATCAAGTTGTCGCCAGCGAGTCCATTCTCAACCCACGGGTCATTCCATTCGAAATCCAACACGACATCACAAAATTGCGATCTGTTTCGATACCTTTGGTAACTCCCAAGTACACCCGCGCAATGACTTGGAGGTCCGCACGGGGCACGCACATTTGAATTTTGGTATCGCTCAATCCCTGTCAGGGCACTTTTTTTGCAATTTTTGCCGATAAGTAGTAGGTTGACGACAATTGGGAACGGCGGAGTGGGAATTCCCAGTCGTACTGACATCCACCAGGACCAAATTACGTGGCTCACCGCCCAAACGTTCGACGTACACATTTGGCATTAGGCTTCGATCAATCATTCCTCGGGCCCGTCTTCGGATGCGACTCAATTACGATTATTCCATAGTAGGAATGGAATCACTCAGGGTGTCATGGGCGTGTGATCATCTTCTTCGAGGTTCCATCGGAATCGGATAGTCAATTGAATTTTCGACAAGGTACGAGCAGGTGTACAGCACAATGTCGTCCGACTTTTTCCCCCAGACCGCCCCACATCACCCCAAAAGCTGGCTGTACGTTACGATCTACCGTGAGTGGTAAGGTCGATTTCGTTGATTGAACTACTAGAATTGACGGTAATGAACGCCATTACTGCACGGGCACCCTCGAACTTTATCGGTGACCGCGTTCGTCTGACCAACTGGGCTTTCACGATGTGTTTCAATTGGGTGGTGGTGAGAGTGCACAATAATTGGCCGAGGCCGGGCCACCCGCACGAGCGAGCATATAAGGCAGAGGCTCCTCCGCACCTCTTTCACCCGAACATCTGCATCCTAACTACACACAGTAACTTCCCTCACTTACAAGCAATGGGTCGCCTTGCAGATGGGAAATATATTATTACCCTTGTGGCTTCTACAACACCATTACCAATCGGTGCATATCGCGGTCCTGAGGACACTGACCCTGTCATCGTGGGCGGCCAAGACAATGTTGTGAGTCTACTAGTTTTCGTTCAGCGCAATCGACGCTCGTGTTATCTGTTCCAAATCTTGGAGTTCACTTTGTTTTCCTTCCCTATACGATGGAGCGATGTGCTGATTGGACCCTTACTACTCTCTTTCAGTGGACCGTCCAGAAGACGGGCGATACCTACACTTTAACCCTCGACTACCCTGAGCATCCTCGGTTGAGCAAAGGGATTGATGGGAAAGTGTTTGTAGCTGCCAATCCAACTGCAGACACCTGGAAAATTGAAGGACCGGAGGGTGGACCCTACGTGTCAGTGCCTATCTGCCTTTTGGTGTAGTTTTCTGCCGCCGAAATTCAAACTAAAAAACGCCAGGATCGCGGTACCTGGCGATATGTGGCCATTGCATGCGTGGACTGTGAGGAACGTGGACCCCCAGTCTGCTGTGCGGAAAGTCTATTAATGAAGACTTATTGATACTGAGACCAATTACGCCACAGGTCGTTCTCGGCGTCTTCGAGTTTCCGCAGGATGGCCAGTTGTGGAACTTCGTTCGTGTTGGTTGAACAACGATGGAGTACCTCAGGCACAGAACGATTTGGAGGGGAAACTGCTGTAATTGTTTATCATCGTGACAATGCTCACCGTCGTGTACTGTATTGAATCGAAATGTATGGAATGTTGAATGTTACAGTGCTCCAAAGACGCGAATCACTGTGAACAGTACTCCGAGTGTTTTGGGGCATCGAGACCGAGACCTCTGTTCCAGTTTAGACTGAAAGACATTTGCACGCATGAATGCTGCTTACAGCGATGAAAATGAAGCAGTGTATCAGGCAAACATCATGGGGGGAATTGATGAATCCGTCGCTGAGATTCGCGCCGAGCGCTAGTGCGACAGAATGTAACGACAAGAATGCCAGCTGCCGTTCGCCCCCTGTATCATGTCACCAGAAACCATACACGTGAGCATGGCATGCCCGACGTAGCCAGCATGGGCTGGTTCATGACCAGCACTGCCACCTCACCTCCTGAGATAGGTGTCCGTGAGATAAATTATTTATCTACTTATTTATTTACTTACAGTAAATAATAATCTTATTATGGAATGATATGTGTCGCTTGCAACTGGAACCATGTGATTGGCTCACGCATCCGCTGTTAATGGCCTTGATCGTATTCGCATCCTCGACGAGATGTCCGTATCGTTTTTGTTACGCTCAACAATTCCCAGAACATTTGCTTCTACCACTGGCCGCAATTTTTTGCGGTCGGCGCTCCAGGGTATGCTTTTTGCAATCTCTCACAATAAGGATGACCGCCATCCGTGGTTTCAGTGAGGCGTGCCGCCAGCTCGTCAGCCCAATACGTTCCTGGTGGACGTAAGCTCAGCACCGTTATCTCATTCAACCTCATGTCTTCACCTTCACCCATCATCGCTTTCAGCAATCTACAAGGGAACCGTCAATGACCCGACAATATTCCCTCCTCCCTCAAAGACTCACGGCTCCTATCACTGGGCGTTCGAGCGCCTTTTGTCCGCGACATTGCTGCCCATGACTGCAGCAGCATTTGCAACGTCTGGCACAGCTTACCCCGTCCTTGATGGTCTCCTGGGTATCTCACTCGTGATGCACAGTCACATCGGCGTAGGCAACATCATGCATTGTTTTAGGCACTCTACATTGTTAACTTCTCGGTGTGTAGTTTGATGCCATACTCGTCGACTATCTCCATGAGCGCAAGTTCCCCGTTTTTGGTCCTTTGACGACGTGGACGCTCAGGGCTGCGACTGTCGGCGTTTTGGTCGGCGTTTACCAGTTCAACACAAATGACATCGGTGAGTCTTCCTTTGCTGTTTTGATGCCGTGTGAGCTTTTGGGAACTGAGTCTTGAACTAGGTCTGACCGAGTTAATCACTAAGGTTTGGACTGCATAGGTCCCATGTACTCTTGGCTATCTGTGTTGAGGTCTTAGCCTTTACTTTGTCTCCAAGTAGCAACAGACATCACAACAACATAGTACTTTTCATCCCGTCTTCACAACTCTGGAAAAGAGTTCGGCAGCTACTCGCAATGCAGCCGTGTTGATGGCCACGTTGCCAATAACAACGTGTCATGGATGGGTCGGGCTGGTGCTTGGGCTTCACAGTGGTGCTGGCGTACGACTCGCCTCTCCGGAGTCGTTCATGAGTCAGATGGTGCATGATCAGAGGAAGCGAGTTCGTCTATTCCAGTGTCCAGGGTGGAGAACGTTCCTTGACAGATTTCGAACCCAACGACGCATAGAACGAGATGTGGGGTGTGAAGCCAACGAAGCCTCAGGGAGTACGCTCAGGAGACGAGATTATCTTCATCAATAACTAGGAGGGACATCTGTCACTGACATGAGTGCTATCGTAGAGCAGGTTCAGAAAGAACTCGGTAAGCCTCGACTCCCGTTCGGACGACTCGGGGCCGGGTTCGATTAATTGATGTATACTGAAACTGCATTTGCGATCATACCACTTCCACGCCAAATTTCCCGACCGACCCGATGGATCTGTTTGTTCTTCTCGATGCCTCGACCGAGGCACTGTGCTTGGGTCGGAGTAAAATCCTGGCCAACACGACTCCGATCCGTTCTCGAGGTCCGAGCCGCAGAAGCAGAGACCGTGGATTTGCTTTAATCCATCCATACTTCCTTCTGTCGCGATATCCTGGGCACCTCATCTTTCGCTGCAGAAAATCATAGTTTCAGAGGGTATACGTGGACCAATTTCGGATTCTCAGCTGAAGAGGCCACAGGGGGTATACGTACGAAGCGCATGTGAACGTGCGTGCAGTGGATTCGGATATGCCTAGGTTCGATACATTGTTGGTGATGGAGATTGAGGGCACACGTTCGCAAGCGGTGCTAAAGATGAAGCTTGGACCTTGTAACATTGTCATACTTGAAAGGTTCTGAATCGCCAACAACGATTCTCGAGGTGTTAGACCAAGGTGGACTCCAACCTCAGTCGTTGAATGCTACCTCGTTTGTGTCTATGATCACGGAGATAATAGAAGGGACCAGGATGGGACGATCGGTACACGTACGTCTACCCTCCTAGCATCTAACATCGATTTCCGATCTTTTCTCGCTAGTGTTCACCATATTCTTTATCGCGTGGTCGACCGCACTACGCAGAAACCTGGGCCTGTCAAACGGCTGTTATTCGCCGCCAAGAGCTTGTCACGCTCGGGAAACACAGCCCAGTACGTCCAGGTGATATCGATGCGCTGGCTCCGCTGTGCGAGTTTTTGACACCGGCAACGAACACGACGCGGAATCTCGAACGCGAAGCAGTGGTGGAGGCGGTGACGCGAGGGGCGGAGCAGTGGAGGAACTCGGGAGGGCACCCTAGAGGATCATCAAGTTCCACCAGACCAGGCAAGATCATGAGGGGTGGTGGCTATGTAGTAAAAGGGTTCGTCATTGACCTTCACTGTGCCGTGTCTTGAGGTAATTGCTGAACTTGAACGTTATCGTTCTCACACGTGTTGCCAGCTGGTTCTTGGGTGGTGTTACCCTATTCATCTTCATTCCCTGGTCCTAGATGGTCATCTCTAAGAGTTCATCAGCGGTGTCCAAGCCGCTTGTTTCCTAGTACTGCTTGCCAAACCTGGGGAAGCCAAATGAGGAAGCCGAGCTGAAACTGCCTCGCTTGTTGTCTCCCGAACACCACCATGTCGACGACGTCTACTACTGATGCTGACTCCGATCTTGAAACGACTAGTTCACCGGCATTCGCCTATAGACCTACGCCGTATGATTATGCTGTCACACATGTGTTTCTTCCTGTTGAGTTTCCCGAGCGGTGTGGCGATAACCCAGAGATGGATCTTTCACTAGCTCGTGGAGTGTGCGCTGCCGCCCATGCTTATACTACACACGTCAATGGAACCCTCGAGCTGCAGTGGCGTCGCATCACAAAGATGCTAGACAACTTGCAAGAATCCGTCCAGTCCGAGGGCCTGGATAAAGGCCACGTCATCTCCCAGCTGCACGAAATGCAAACGGGAGGTACGCTGACAAGTTCTTTATTGATTTTATACTAAAAATATATAGATATCCTCGTGTTTCTTGTCCGACCTCGACGTACTGCGATTGTCCTCACGAAGCGCGAAAATTGCACGCTGTTTGAGTCGTTCGGGGTGCCCCCAAGTGGTGATGCTGCGTATCCCAGGTCGGCTGCCGAGATGCCCAACGAGGTGTTTGACGATTGGCAAAAACGATCCGAACACCCGCATCGCTACTGCCGACGTTTTATGCTGGACAATACACGAGACGTGGACCGACATTCAGCAGCGGGCTCCCTACTGGGCACAACAAGGCATGAGTCATAAATCGAGATCCTCCGCTTGGTCTCGGATTTGCAGTAATGAGCTCGGGCCAGATGAGCTGTCGGATGCATGGCTTCAGCCAGAAGTCAAATCGCTGGCCGATCACTACGCACCCTTCGAAATTGAAAACGCGTCGCGTACTTTGTCGACGCTGGATCCCCAAATCCGCCAACGGTGCAAAACTCTTGGAGTCGCTTCCCAGTGCACAGATAGAAGAGGAACAAGAATGGGAGGTGAACCGCGAGCGGGAGCGCGAACGAGAAGTGGAGGGACTGCCTCCCGAGGCAGAACTGGCGAAACATTACCTTCATCCGGACGTCGTCGAATTCGTGAAGACCGGTGTTATCCCTTCGTTGCACATGAGCAGTGCTTTTCACCCCGTCTTCACAACTCTCGAAAAGAGTTCGGCAGCCACTCGCGATGCAGATGTCTAGAATCCATCTATCTTGGCTACAGCGGATTTCTGCAGGACGATCAACCCCGAGTCCACTCGAGGTACCATGGATCAATATCTTATCTTCGACCTGTCCAGTGGATTCTCTCTTATAACAACCTGAAGGACCGGGACCAACTACTCGTTTTGCTGAGCCCATTCGAGGCTGCCCACTTGATGCCAGATATCAGGGCTAGCGAATATGTTCATCTTCATGTGAATGCACCACACACATCGCAGAGAATGAAATCATCCGACGATCTCAGCCTTTACTCTATCTCTCCCCTTCCCTCCGACTGGACACTACCTTGGGCCCTGATCGACCAGCTGAACGTGTTCGCTGGTCAGCTGTATCTCAGAGATTATCAATCGTACCTCCGGCTATGTCGCTTCCTCGACATGCCTACGAAGGATACGCCAAATGATACATCAGTCAGTTGGAATCTGTTCAACATCCCTGAGAGTTTCGTAGAAGACGAAATCAGGTTTTCAGGTCACCGCTGCCGTCCGTGTCGGCACTATTTGACATTCGGAACAGAGGGAAACCCTTCCCACAGACACACGTGGACAAAATTCTTCGAGGTCAGCAATTAACAGAGAAAGACTTAAAGCAGCCAACGCCAGTTGTGTCTGGTCACAACACGCCTACATTGGCAACAACGTCTATGTGCTGATTGACGATAAGCTGCTCGTGAATGGTGAGTTTTTGATAGCTAAATGTTGGCAGAGGATTCATCTTCTCTTTTGCGGCCTTGCCCATGCCTATGATTTACGGAAAGAAGTTCAGTGTACATTCTCGTACGATCCGTCACCATGTAGACGAGACACCTCATGTAATGTCGATTGACTTGGTGGGTTTCATGACTTTCGTTGCTTCAACAGTCCCATAGGACGATTGTATAAAAGAGAAAATCATTGAGTTCATCCGACTCCAGAGTCTGACCCGCCGAATTATCACCCCGAACTTATATCACAGGCGAATGTAAATCTCATGATGGCAACTGACTCAAAGACAAGTATGCGGACGTCCCATGATCTCCCCGCCCTCCTTCGCATTGTCGAAGGAGTTGGGAAACCTTACTGCTGACACAACTTTCACGGATTTCGTGTCAATCTCAACGAGCACACATGTCTAGTCCAACTGGTGTTTCAAGTGGATCAGAAGAGCAATGCAGCAATGCGACGACTGCTCTCATAATGCCACCACTTAACTCCACAGCCTCCACTTCTACCAGTCTGTGATATTACGATGGTCAGGTCGATTCTAGTCTCCTATTTGACCTCATCCCTCTCATTTCAGCCGCTTAGATTTTTGCTCGTGTTGTCCCTAAAAGGTCCCTTCCTCTACATTGCGACTTCGGCTCGACTTGTCCTTGGCTATGGGTTACGGAAACTTATAGGTAGGAGTAAATTTGATGTTTCTCACCCTGTCGACCTGTGCCACTCATGAGGAGTTGAAAGAGGGTAGTGTGGGTGCACTCAGCATTGGAGGGACCGGCCATGTTCGCTTCGTCGACAGGGGTGATGTCCAATCTTCTGTTGAAACCGGCAAACCTGCTCCTTCGTGTGCTACTCAAGGTGTCGATGTTTCCTCCATCTAGGGAAGCGCGGGATACGTCTGCACAGCAGGGTGACTTTCATTCTTCCTAACTGTCATCCAGATCGTCGTCTAAATCATCATCATTGTCGAGAACATCGTGTTCAAATATTCATTTGATGGAACAGGTCGCCATATATTTGGCTTGAACATCGTGATCAGGCTCCACATTGAACCGGAAATAGGCAGAAAAGCGATGATACTCTCTGGTTGCACGCAATGGATGCCCGTTGTGTGGTGGGTTAGTGTTGACAAGATAGAAAGCGTTGGTAGTGTCTGGTGCCAAGAAAAAGATACTCGCGTATGACACTAGATGTGATTCATTTTTCCCTCCTGCTAGATTCGAGTACTTGTGATTCTGACTGTTGTTCGATTTTCAAGTTCGAGGTAATGGAGACGTCTCCGGGCGAGGCAGCATAGATCCCTTGGAATTTTGGGCATTGTTGTCCCAAGTTACCTTCCCAGTGGCATCTGTGAGCGTGAGGAATGTGTTCAGATAGTAAACTCAAGAGATGGTTGGGAGGGGCATTTGTGCAATAGCGAGGGATAGTAAGAGAGAGCATGCTGACGAGGTTTAATACGACGGAGTAGTATGTCTGTTTCACCTTCTCGCTTCTATTATGGTCATTCAGAGAATTTACTCTCTTTTTCCCGCTAGGTAAGGAGCATGGTCGACCCTCCACCCTGCCTCCGGTCCAGCTATGATGGAGACTGGCAGCATCCGTAAAGACTGTTCAGTAGAACTCCAAGGGCTCAGATTTGGCAAGAAAAAAAACCCTGCTGGGACCATCTCTCGGCTTGCAAGTATCTCCTTGGTGAAGCAATAACATGATCATATCCTACAGGGTGTGGGGTCGAAGGCGATAGTGGCACAGGGCTTGCTACATCCTGATCTCCATCTCAATACTTGATATCTGACCACTAAATCTTCGAGCCCGTTTTCTGTAAGAACCACGTGTATAGTATCGGGGATCACAAGACTTTTCCATCAGTAACAACTTGGTGCTCACCGTACGTATATACTACGGCGGATATAGTGAAAACAGTGGTTACACTATATGAAAGTTAAGTAATGTGGGAATTATCCGAATAATGGCAGACTGACCGCGTTTGGTTAGACCACCTCATGCTCCAGAGAGTGCACGTTGTCTCATATTCTGGGAACGTCCCCGCCGGTGACCCCATTTTGGCCGCTCCCTCGACGGGCGGGCGGCTACGTCAGGTTCCGACCGTTGTATGTATCCCCGTGAGGGGTTGGGCAGTCTAGTAGTTTTGCATCAAACCTTGCCGGAATGGCCCATCAACCGGATATAGGCGATTACCCCCCCCTCCCCGTATAAAAGGCACTCTCCTAGTTCGATATTTCATAATGGCCTTCGCAGAGTTTGCCACAGTGCCCTTGCGGTTCGGTCTGCACAGCCGCATTGCGCTGGCGCTTGCCCATGCAACCGTTGATTCACAGTATGCACCCTTCTCTTTCATATATCAGGCTATGTCCTACTAACGTCTGCAGGACCCAACAGAAAATTGCGGCTTTCAGGTCCAGAGTACAAGGCAATGCCCCGCATGATTATGTCCAAGACCTCATCAATGAATCCCCAACCGTCTGGAGTGAATTGACGGATCACCCATTCCCTCGTGATCTGGCCAAGGGTTCAGCACCTCTAAACGGCTTTCGGCACTATATGATCGTGAGTGGGGCAGCATGGGTTTCTCGTCGTCTTGTCTCAACCCCCACACACAGCAAGATGGCTCATACCTAGAGTATTACTATAGGGTGAACATGGAAGCCGTCGGTAAATCGGGGACTTTCGAGGAGGTCACAGAGTTCGTGAAGAAACTCTCTAGCAGCCTTCAGTATGTCACAGACTCCCGAGATAACTGTACAAAAATGCTTGGGATTCCAACGGCCGACGTCGCGAGGGAGCCAAAGTCGCAACAGCTCCATAATTCTATTCAGCTTTACGAGGATGTTCTCAAGAATGGTGATTGGCTCGGGTATGTCCCGCGATTGGTTTCGTTGCTCGGCATTGACTAACCTATGAATGTCCACTCAATTTTCAGTATACACATCGTTCTTCTGCCTTGCATCTTGGTAAGTGGTAGTGGAGTTTGTATCAATAACACTGCTGACATCCTTCAGGGATACCACACCATTGCCAGCACACTGTTGAAGGATCCGGGGACCGTTAGGAGTAAGTGTTCCTTCTAAGTACGTCAGGGAAAGAATGATTGATTGACCCATCTACTAGACACACCATACTTTCCTTTGTGGGTTCGGGCAAATGCGAGTGGGGGCTCGGCCACAAGATATCGAAGTATGAAATTTCTACGAATTCAATCTACGTAGTGCTGAGTATTTCATGACATCAGCGTTCATCAACAGCCATATCGGAAATCTCTCAGAGAACGTGAGAAGGAGGAGGTGGAAAGGTTGGGTCGAGAACTTCAAGAAGGCATGCGGAACTGAGAAGGCCTTCTTTGGCCTTGCGGGTTCCAATGTGTATTCGGCTTACAACATTGTAGGCGACAGGAAGTACAAGATCCGTAGCTACCGCACAGGTAATCCCTACCTCGTTGCGAGTGAATCCTCGATCATCACTCAAGCGAATGACCCTGGGGATTCCGGGATAGTTCGTGGCGGGCTCGCTCTTCCACCCTCGCAGTGATGCTAACTCTGACTAACAGTGGAATGTCACAAATGGCGCTGATGGATATACTATCCAGAACGATCACAAATTCCTCGGTGCTTCCACTGGAATGATGATTCAACCAGTTTATGAAGTCGATGTCTCAGAAGTGAAGCATCAATGGTCGATCAACCCTGTTGAAGTCCATGGTACAAAGGAGTCGTATCAGGCATATCAGTAAGCAAATATCCACTCTCTCGTGTTGCAGCTAATTGTTGTTCCTGGTAGGTTGTTCATCCCAGGAAGGTTGCAATTAGTGCTTGATGCCGGTAGCAATGTGAACAATCCGAAGGTACGAGCGACTGGTCAATAGTGTGTGGTTTGCCACTCACTGAAGCCACCTTTTGTAGGCGTTCGTGACGGACAACTCTCAGATCTCTAGTCAGTTATGGCTGCTTGAACCAGTGGCTTGAAGGGTTAGGACCGACACTGAAGCGAGCGTGTATATTAGTTTGTCACAATGACTCGTGACGAGATCAACATATTTTGTGCTTACTCGTCATTGCAAACATTTTGCCTCTCGACCACGACTGGGCGAACCTACTTCGGACTTGCTTTGGACTTGGTGATTGGGGAGTAGTTTTCAGGTCCCGTCATCGCCTCTTAGAACTACCTGTTCCATATATCGCCTCAGGCTGGAGTCATCCAAACTCTCAGTCCTCCGGGATTCAATGCTACATATTGGTGAGGTGGCTGTTGGCTCCAGAGTTTGACGAAGGTGAGGGTATATGCTACGGGAATATCTCTTGGTTTGTTCTGGTGAGTGAATCAATGCGGAGCTGAGAGCTTATGGAATTTGCCCAGGTGGGTCAGTGTATCACTCCAACCCTATGTCATCGTAATAAGAACCAGGTCACGATCTTGCATCACACCCAATAAGTCGCACACTGCCATCCGTACCAGCTCGGAGGTAAATCAGAAATAAGTTACTCGGATCAGAATTCAGATTTGCAGGAATGAAGGCATACAACGAAACGAGGAAGCTCGCTCACACCACGGAATCACTTACACCACTGATACATGCCTTTTGTTTCTTGTGATGAGAGATCCTGGACTTCCAGGTTGCACAGAGTGGGTACCCATTCTTACTTATCACGGGTAATGTCGAGCGGGTGACAACTTACGAGTTGTTCTAGACGCCATGTCGCGATGAGCAACCGTGATCACTGTTGAATGATCCTCAAACTTCGATGTGGGATAACCCTCACTGTCAGTGTTTGACTGTGCGATTCTGACTTGTAAGGCCCCCTACTAGTAGGTAAACCAAAGAGCAGAAGTGTCAGGATCGCTAGAGATCGTAAATCGACACTAACACTCAATGTATTGATGGCTAGAACAGAACAACTAAGTAATGAGGATCAATGAAATAAGAAAATTGTACCTAGAACAGAACAGCACAACATTTAGGAGAAAGGGAAAATCATGAGAAAGAAATCGTAATATATGGTAGATTATTAAGAAAGACTCAGGAGGTCCGTCAGCACATGAGCCTCAGGGGCTAAGATCATGACAAGAAGGAAGTCCCAGGGTCGTTCATGCTCAGGCTTTGTTCACTATCAAGTCAGCCTGAGGTGATGACGATTGACAATAAATTTGTTTTCCTGGCAGGACAGAAAGTCGACTAGTCACCGTTCACAAAATGTCACAATCCCGAAACCTTGCACTGGCGAAAGATGTGGATGTGGATCGGCCAAACATAGACATAGTCGAGTCCCTGCGAACATACAAACAAGGATTATGGGTTTGAGTGACAACACGTTTCTCGAGTTGCACGACCAAAAATAAAGCATTCTGCCCCAGGACAAATTGTTGGGGAGTAAGAAAGGACGTATAAAGGCTCAGGGACGCAGTGAAGGGCTTGAGCTAACATACGAGTGCTTCACCTACATACATCCAGGTATGTCTTTGCAGTTTTCACTATGCTATACCCTTGCCTGCTCGACACTTTCTGCCCATCCTACCAAGTAAACCTTCCAAGGAGTACTGGAGTAGCAACTGGACCACTGCAATGGTTACTATTAGAGTCATGTAGACCAAACAAATACATGCTACATTCGGCCGAACATACGGCTGATAAGATAATCAATAAAGATTACTATTGACTCAATAAGAAAATATAATTCAGTAAAACTTGTATATTAGAAGAATCGTATCATAGGAGATAGAATAATTATCCTGCTCCTGATCTCTCACATCCTTTTCGTGTGCGTGATCACTCAGTAAACACTCTGCTCCATTTCCACAGTTACTGCTCGGGATTGGGTTATCTGGGTTAGGGTTATGACTTTTCACATTCCCAACCTGGCCACAGCACCAATGCAAGCGGCCAGATCTAAAAGTAAGTGAACCACACCTACGTATACGACAGGTGAGCTAGCAATGTTTGGGGGTGTGGTGGAAAAGTTGGTCATATGAGCCGACACCCAAGGGCAGGGTGTAAATATGATTATGAGAATTTTCGTTACCATACCCACCTGCAAGTTGTAGGATAATTTTGCAAGCAGGTAAAAAATAAGCATACGAGGCAGATGCCAGAGTGCCATCCAAAGGTTCTATTAGTCCCGGCCCGACTATATACTGCACAATAATCTTCGGGATAAAAAAAAACTTACAATGGGGTCAGTTCTAACTTCTTGGGTTATAATAGGTCCTGCAGTGACAGAACCATCACTTTGATGATCAAGACGGCGATCGAAAACGTCGGCAACGAACTGCACATCAATCCGAGACAGTCGCTGGTCCTGATGGTAGCCGAGTGTAGCCGCCGAGTGGTGCTGACTGATGTTGGGGGTTCTGACCACTAACCGTTTCACTGATCCGGACCAGTCTGTAGCACTCGGCTACACTCGGCTATCATCAGGAACCAGTAACTGTTTTATTGATCAGCCTCAGGTGAGTCGGCTGACAATCGAGTGTCCTGCTCTCAGCTCGGAGGTTCAGTATCGCGAGTGTGTTTGGTGTCGTTGGCAGAGTGCTTAGCAATACTAATCATTCGGATAGTCGGTTGGTTATTCCTGTACCCATGGGCCATCGGGGTACAGGTTTATGGCGAAACATATGAGTCGTGTAGATGGATACCATGCCACGAGGCTGCTCATCCGATGTCATCAATGCTGAAACGTTGACCATTTGGTGTGTATCACTAGTTACGTCTGTTATCGCCACGTATCTGCTGGCACTCGGCTCTCTTGCAGGTCATCTCAGCTTGTTGTGTGACTCATGTGCTCAGGCTGAAACTTGAAGTGGTATGCTACCAGTCAGCACCAGTCAGCAACTTTCACGCTACCAGCGGGTAGAGCCTACTAGCGAAAGGTTGGTACATACATTACATAAGTCGGCAACCCACGGAAAACCAGAGTTGATTGATCTAAGGTACTTCAAATCTTCCGACAAGTCCTACTATCACTTACGTAGTGGTACAGGATGAGGCTCTGCCACTCCGGGTAACAAATCCATTTAGCGAGCCCGTCATATGTATAGGGAGACGAACTTCCAGGGCGCGAGCCGAACGCTATTTCCGCCATTCTCGATCGTTAAAATACTTGTTCTTCTCCACAGTCTTGAATCCCCCCCCACGGAGTCCAATGTCGGTTGACGAGGAGCACAACAGCTTTGGCTTCGCTGACAAGGAGAAGCAACCAGATAGCTAGTCGAATTTCCTCTCCTTTGCCAACATTCACTCATGACATCGGTTCCTCAGAAACCCTCAACGCGGCTCTTCCCCTCGAGGATTTAGATGACCCAAATATCAACAAGGATGAGGCACTCGCTGGCATACTCGGTCAGTATGTTGTATCTTGGTTCCGACGATCTCTCACACCCGCTGTCAGAGGATGACTCCCCTTACCCCGAGGTGCGCTCTGCTGTCGCAAGCACAGATGATACCAGTATTCCCTGCGGAACCTTCCGTGCATGGGTGATGGGTATGTATCGGGTCTTTAGGACTGGTTCTATCGGAGCTCAGCGATTCCATCGCACCAGGTATCATATGGGCAGTCATCGTGCCTGGCCTAAATCAATTCTTTTTCTTCCGGTATCCATCTGTCACTATCACCAACAATGTAGCACAACTTCTCTCTTACCCAATGGGTCGGTTGTGGGCGAGAATTGTGCCGAACTGGAAGATTTTCGGCCTCTCAATTAACCCTGGCCCGTTCACGATCAAAGAGCATGTGTTAGTGACAATGATGGCAACCATCGGGTATCAGTCCGCATACGCCGTGCGTTTACGATATTCTGGTCATACTCTGGACTGATTAGTTTGTCAAAGACCGATATCGTCGCGGTGCAAAGAGTGTACTACAATCAGATATTCAGTTTTGGATGTACGCGTGCTTGGATGTTGACTTTTGATTTTTGATTGACATTTTTTTGCAGACCAATGGATGTTGGTCATGTCGACACAGATGATCGGCTTCTCCCTAGGAGGTGTCATGCGCCGCTTCCTGGTGGAGCCTCCTTCCATGAGTATGTGTAAATCTTGCCAGCACAATTGCTCCCTCATTCAACCTTTCAGTATGGCCCTCGAACCTGGTTAACTGCACGCTCTTCAACACTTTGCATGCTCAGGTCTATTCTGGTATGGGCACCCATGGGGGTCTCTCCCGCGGGCGATTCTTCATCTACGTTTGGCTTGGTGGCATTTGTTGGTACTTCTTCCCGGGTTATCTTTTCCAGGCGCTCAGTTACTTCACCTGGGTGTGCTGGATTGCGCCAGAGAACGTGGTCGTCAACCAGCTCTTCGGTTACCAGACTGGTCTCGGAATGAGTCTCATTACCTTTGATTGGGCTCAGATTACCTATATCGGCAGTCCTCTCGCTTCCCCATGGTGGGCAGAGGCAAACATCATCGCAGGCTTCGTCGTGTTCTTCTGGATCGTGGCACCTATCATTCATTTTACCAATACTTGGTATGGGGCGTATATCCCCATGTCGTCACGCATTTCGTACGACAATACCGGTGCAACTTACAACGTGACGAGGATCCTCACACAGAGCAACGAACTTAACCTCACTGCCTACCAAAACTACAGCCCTCTGTTCCTGCCGACCACATTTACACTTACATATGGCCTTTCGTTCGCATCCATCACGTCTACAATCGTCCACGCTATCCTGTTCTATCGCAAACAGATCTGGACCCAGGCACGCCGAGCTCTTCACGAGCAACCTGACATCCACGCACGTCTCATGTCCAAGTACCGCCGAGTTCCTGAATGGTGGTACATGTGCGTTTTCGTGGTCATGTTCGTATTCGGCATCGTCTGTATTGAAGTTTGGCCAACCGACTTCCCTGTCTGGGGTTTCGTGCTGGCTCTTTCGATCGCGTTCTTATATATCATCCCCATTGGTATGATCCAAGCTGTTACTAACCAACAGATCGGCATCAATGTTATCACCGAATTGATCGTTGGCTTTGCTATCCCTGGTCGTCCTCTCGCCATGATGCTGTTCAAGACTTGGGGATACATTACGATGTACCAGGCACTTCAATTCGCCTCCGACTTTAAACTTGGTCATTACATGAAAATTCCTCCTCGAACGATGTTTTGGTGTCAATTGGTTGCTACTGTAATTTCCGGGACCGTCCAGCTTGGCGTTCAGTCCTGGTTGTTTACCAATATACCCGATATGTGCAGTCCCGACCAGAGCAGTAAATTCATTTGCCCCAGTACTGAAGTGTTCGGGACCGCCTCTATCATCGTGCGTTATCGAAAAACGAGTTTTGACTGGGCAATTCGACGACTCACATTTCGCCCTGATTTAGTGGGGTGTTATCGGTCCTCAACGCCAATTCTCCACTGGTCAAATATACTACGGCTTGGTCTGGTTCTTCGTCATCGGCGCTCTTTGTCCAGTTGTTGCATGGCTCGCCCAGAAGAGATGGCCCAACAGCTGGGTCCGCTATGTCAAGTATGTCATGTTCCTTGAGCCGACTGAACCCGGATACTGAAATATATGGTCTAGCTTCCCCGTTATTTTCAGTGGAACTGGGCTCATTCCTCCTGCGTCAGCTGTCAACTATGTTACATGGGGTATCGTCGGTTTCATATTCCAATACGTCATCCGTAGACGTCACTTCTCCTGGTGGGCGAAGTACAATTGTATGTATCACCCCAACCTGCACATCATCTATCCTCACTTATATCTGCTCCCTCACATGCATAGATGTACTCTCCGCCGCGCTCGACACAGGTCTTGGATGTTCAATTATACTTATTTTCTTTTGTCTGCAATTCCCTAAAAACGGCACGATTGGTCAAAACAATGTACTCACATGGTGGGGGAACACCGTGTTTTTGAATAATGCCGACGGCCTTGGAACGCCACTTCGAGCGGTCAATGGAACGTTTGGGTGAGTGTCCAGAGACAGTGGATTTGGATTTTCTTTGTTAATCCTCTTGGTGCAGGCCTTTGACCTGGTAAAGTGTAAATCTAAACGGGGGCAACATGTTGATGTACTTCTGGATCGAACGACGTATGTGATGTGTAATCATATACCTACTTATACAATCAAAACGACGAGGAATTTATGCAAGCCTGCTTGTGGAGATCATTGGTCTTCCTTCACTTTGACAGTAACCCACAAATTCTGAGTTTTTGTCGGCCCCACTTACAAGAAACGTTCATTTTGCTGCACTAGGCCGCATTGTCGTTATTTGTCTGGCCATTGCACATTCAAACTCGATCACAGTGCATAGATTTGAACAGTGAACATCTCATAGAATACATTTGTTCCCAGCGGGTGATGCAGCACAGTGAATTTGGGTGGGCTGACAGCTTGACAATCCAAAACCAAATCATATATTTTGTCAGCTGCAAGGAAAATCCTGTGGCTGTGCAATCGTGAGACAAATTGTTGCTTAGCCACACTGAACATGACAGTCAAAGTAGCCATCACACCACCGTCGACGACCCGTCCCCTCGTACTCAACGTCTGTAACAATGGTCAGTCCCAAATTCTCCCGTAGAGTAGAACCGCTCAGACGTCTCTATCCATCCCGGAACTCGTGGGTCGTGGTTATGGAGGCTGGATGGTTGGATGAGTCCGGGGATGTACCAGACGATGCTTGGGGTCAGATTTAGCTGACTAGACTTTATCCTTTCTCGTTCCGACAGGCCAACGCAGAACTCGCAGCAACATATGCCGCCCTTATACTCGCCGACGACGGCATCGAAATCACGGTACGTCGTCGATACAGACCGTTTTCCAAGCCGGATCCCAGCAACTCAGAATCTCATTAGGCCGACAAAATTCTCGCATTGACGAATGCGGCTGATGTTGAACTTGAGACCATCTGGGCATCACTCCTTGCAAAGGCCCTAGAAGGCAAGAACGTCAAGGATCTGCTATCAAACGTCGGCGCTGGTGGAGGAGCACCCGCCGCGGGCGCTGTCTCAGTTTCCGCTGGTGGTGGTGCCCCTGCCGCTGCAGCCGCTGCAGAAGAAGCCAAAGAAGAAGAGAAGAAGGAGGAGAAGGAGGAGTCGGATGATGACATGGTACGTACTCGCCAGCCGCACTTGCGCGCCAATTCGTCTTTGTGTGGACTGACCGGTGACGATGTTGTTTCATAGGGCTTTGGGCTGTTCGATTGATCTCCGTTTGCCGGTTGCTATCTTATTCCCGTTGTATCCTCATTTCATCACGCATACACTGTGCATCAATCAAAATCCTTTGGGCCGCTTGGTCCGTGCATCGAGGATAGACCGTCGTACGCTGATACTGAGTAACATCGTCGAGCATATGATATGTCGGCTGGATGTGGTTTTGTTCCGGCTTTTTAGTAGATGAGAATAAGACGGCATTTTCCAGACTCTGGCATCATTGAAGGATTCGTGTCGTACTTGGTTCGAAGTAGACTCTTCGATTGGTCTTGCAGTGAGTTTACAATATGTTTCTCTTGCCGCCATCTACTCGAATTTTCGCCGTTTTGTGCGGACAGAGTCAACCAGATCTTGCCCATCATACCAAACAAGATATAGAATTCGTGTCCAACGCCAGGAGAAACTCGGCAATCTTTCCCTCGTTCGCAGATTCTTTTTTGGTTTCTGTATATTTGCGTCCTTGGAGTGTCGTGGCTCCATCCTAGGTGACGACACACTCAACACCGAGGTCAATGATCAGGCTGTTTACAGGGCGTTGCGCAAGACCATGTTTCGCGCGCAAGCTTTTTTTTCCTTCCTGAGGGCTACCCTTCGTACCAAAACAACCTTACACATTTGCACCTTCCCGAAGATATCCACCCGCCCAACTCTTTGACCACCTATCTATCGCCCATCTTCTATGTGACTTTCCTCAGCAATTACTCGTTTCCCTATGTCGAAGACGGTGATGGATGCTTCCTCAGACATTTCACCATTCGTCATCAACGCCATCGACCGATCCTTGTCAACTCTGACGTTCGGCTCGGGTCATTTCCAAGTCAGAAGTCTCTGACTGGCCAGTGTTCAAGAAGGACCGTCTCCGCGGAGCTCGCTAGCTGAGATTCGTGTCTTCTGAGCGACCGTATTCGGTGAGGACGACCATCATGGTGATACTGAGGGGGGCTGGAACCTTATCTGGTGACGAAATTCACGTTGTCGCTGGAGGTGCGACGAGGTTTCGAATTCAATAACAGCTGCCCGGGCAGAGTTCTATTCCCCGCCTTCAACACAACATCTGTGGGCCGTATCGAAAACATGAATCCTTCTACAGTATTACTTCGGTTTCATATACGGCAATGTTCCCTGTGGCGTTTCTGCCGATCATTTCGACTATGACTCTGTTTTTCCTTCGCCAAGCCTGCGAGGGAGAGCAATATCTGGGTGTCTTTGCTGATGTTTCAGGTCAGAGTCAAGGTATTTCGCCTTCGAGTGATCGATTTCTACGGGCATCACCAGTACAGCCCATCGCCGGCCATAGTTCATCGGTACCTACGCACTGTTGCTAAGGATTCTGAGGGTTTGGATCAAATTGATTGGCGCCGTCAGTCTGCTCTCACAGAACTCCACTGTTCGTGGCGACACGCCCGTTTTACCCCACACTGGGCCCTTGAGCTGACGCATCCCATCCTCATGCGAGCGCCCCATTCTGTCGAGCTACTGTCGCTTTGTGTCGATGCTAGAACTGGGGGAGGTCGAGACATGGTCCGAAGAACATTTGGTGACCGCGCATGGAAGAACTTGCCTCTCCTTCGCTCGTTCACACTGCAAATCCGCTTTGAGCATCCGAATGAACCTGTGAATATAAGTTGATTATCTTCCCTAGGCTTCTCACACGGTTGCTTGACCCATCATTCCCTAGATGCACTCCTCCCTCTTGGATTGCATTGCACCCCTCACAGATCTACAATCATTCAGGCTGAAAGACTGCGTAAAAATCTCACCCACGGAGGTTCGACGTGCCCTTCACGACAAACTTGGCCCTTCCTGTAGCCTCGGGTATGCAGACATTTGTGGGGATGGATAAAGAGTGGTCAGAAGCATCTTGTGGTACAGCGCATCAAAGTGCAGTCTCATTGATTTTCGTTCCTATGGGCTCCTCCGTAACCACAAGGTTCAAAACAACCACACCAGCGGGTCACCCGCTTGCACACTTGCACCTTCCCGAATCCCCTTGCCCAACCCTTTGACTACCTTTCCGATGTTCTCCTCTCCGGCAGGAACATTGATTTCCGTTTTCATAGCCTCGAGAATGATCATCACTTCATCCGCCGATTCGATTGTTTGGCCGACCCGACATTTGATTCTCCAAACAGAGGCAGACATAGACGAAGGGATATGTGCACAGTCCCAGATCTCATTATCTTCGCTCGACTCTACCATCCGATCAACACACGGCATTTTTGTGAACGCGGTTTCGAACGATTTACCTGCATTACCACCTGATGCTTCGAGTTCCTTCTGGGCCAACCATTCATGAAGAAGTGTGTTTTCCCTGCAGAGAGATACTTGGGAATGATGTGGCAGCTCGAATGACGGCGTTGCCTCACCTTGCTCCTTCGCGAGCGGCGGCTTGCGCTCGTTTCTCTGTGAACTCGGCGACTTCGTTAGTAATGGCCTTCATGAAACGTGTGTAGGTCGCCATCGAGAACACTGTCGGCTCGATCTGGTGATCCGTCAGATCGAATCAAGACCATGCCTCAACGTCAACCCGGTACCTTGAACTTGTATTGTCCAGCATTGAACTCTTGCTCAATCTAGAATCTCTTGTCGTTAACGAGAACCTCGGGTAGACGTTTACGACAACGAGTCTGACCTCTAAATAACGGTCCTCGCTTACAGGCATGAACGAAACCTGTTTGTCGATGTGGGGTTAGATCGAGGTACTGTAGCCGACTCGCCAAATGGATCATACCTGATCGAACGGCTTAAGTAGCCACGGACCCTCCGGACTGAAATCAGGACCCTTCCCCCAGGTTTGCCAGGCCGGCAGAGTCCTCCCAAAGAGCTGGTACCCTCCTGGGGAGACCACTGGGTATATCGCTGCGACTGGCCCTGCGATTCCGACGGCTCCCTGGGCCCAAAAATCATCAATCCGAATGACACTATCCCTTTGCTAAACTCGGGAGCTTACGCTAGGCGTGAAAGTCCGCGATGGATTCATTTTCTGCCCGACGAGACGACACCGGGGATCGATCTGGAGAACTCGTTAGACTCGTATGTCGTCAAAGCGCACCACAGGCATTCACTCACCGGTACCAAGAAAGGGCAAGCCAAGTAGAACCCGACGCCAAACACGAGCTACCACGACTAGTCGTTAGCGGAGACAGCACCCCGAACAAGTCAATTCCGATGACCCAGCTAGATCCCATCAGTTTCTCCAACGCCTCCGTGGCGCCGCCTTGGAGCCCGTTATTCCTTGCAAGGTAATCGATGTTGCTTGGTAGGTACACGGCCTTGCTTCGGGTGATGCTCATGTACTTCTCCAGAGCCTCACGGTTCCACCGATCATCAAGGGCAATAGGAAAGACGATCTTCCTTCCCGGGAACTCGATATCGTTCATCGTATCCGGGAGCGAATTCTCCACCCCTACCAAGAAGTTGAGGACGTCGTTTTGGGAGACGATCGCGGGATCAAAACGACACTAGAAAGGCCAGTTTTCGGTGCTGCTGCGAGACGAAAGGCGAGGTCATAGAAAACTCTTACCATGGTCGATCTGATACACGGCGCAAAGGACCATATCCCATCCACCTTACACGCTTGAGCTTGTGTCTCAAGCGCATGGACACGCGCCCGCAAGTGGAAATCGAGCTTCATCGGACCATACTCGACGAGGATAGCGGAATCACCTGCCTTGGAGAAGAATTCCGCGTCAAGCGCGACCGTTCTCACCAATGGCACAAGGAAACTCACTTGGCGGAAGGTCACTGTGGGCCTTGGGCTCCCGGCTGGAGGCACAATCTTTTGAAGGACGGGGCTGAAGTCACGGGTCTCACCCTCAAAAATAGGTGCAGCTCGCGTCGGGACAGCATTGCCTGAAACTACAGAATGAACATCCTCAACCCACAGCCTCGAGGCTTGTGCGCCTATCTGGGCCTCCGCCCAGGAGATACGCTTGAACGTCACCGTACTTCCAGGGCTCAACTGACCCAACTTCCACCTACGTTCCTGGATCAGCAAGGCGATAGACTTGAGTTAAACCCAAGTGGACGAAGCACCCACAACTCGCCAGACGTAACGGTACAAGCACAAACATATCCACCCATATCGGGTCCTTCCTGCGTAAGAATGACGGGCGTATCCCCGTTCAGATTGACGGTCCCTAACGCATATCCGTTATCAAGAATGTTGCTAGGGTGTGACCCTCCTTCACCGCCATCGGACTTAGCCCACTGTATCCTACTGTTGCTTTGCAGGCGGATACCCATGCGATTGCTAGATGGACTTATAGTCCATTGTGTTGAATAGAAAGAGGTGTTCCCCTCCGGCGTCAGGAATTCATCATCATCGTGCGGACCAGGGAGGACATCCACAATCCATTCCTTCGGGTATATGGGAACGAGGGTCGTCGGCAGCACAAACGGAATAGGGTTCCGCATCTCGTCAGGATCTGGTGAACAATCGCCTAGCGCGATCTGATCCCCAGGTTTCAGCGCTCTTCCCTAGGGGCGAAGTGAGTGCCGGGTTCAGAACGAATGGAATGGAGCCAAGACTTGCTTGATAACCACCTAAGCCCATCGACGTAGACCGGGATCCGAGGTACTGGGGGACTTCGGGGAACCCGCCCCGAACGGCGAGATACACTCTAAAGCCGTTGCTCGGTTCCCCTCCGATTTCCAACGTTCCTTTGGCGGGAATGACGAGACGAGCCCACATCGGTGCTCTTTCCTTGTTGATCTTGACAGTAATGGCCTTTCCAGTCACGGCCACTACACACGGGACGTGGAACGTAAACCTGCACCCCACTCCGGGGAGCGTGACTATTTCAAGGCTCTCAGTTTCTGGGTGGTTCTCAGCAAGGATGTTGGCGGCCTTGAACGCTTGGACATCCATAGGCCCACTCTGGGGCATGCCGAGGCCGATATGCCTTCCAGGAAGATCCTGGACTGTAGCCTCTATGCCACCCGAGACAACTGTGAAAGCCCTATTCTATTTGCGTTAGGAATGGGATCCACGCAGACGATGAGCAAGGCAAACCTAGGCGTATACTCGAATGTATCAAGAAAAACCGTCGTCGCTCTTCCCTTCTTGAAAGTTTCGCCCTCACAAATTGCCCTCAAGTATGGTATGTTATTGGGAGGCCCATGGATCTTGCAAGTCAGCAGAGCTTGTTGAAGACGAAGCACAGCTTCTTCTCTTGTGTCTCCCTTCACAACGAGCTTGCACAGCAGTGGGTCAAAGAAGGTCGTGACATTAGTTCCTGCTGAAATCTTCTCAAAATAGTATCAGAGACCAACGGAACAATGCTAGGGATAAAGAAAGTCGGACCCAATGATCAACTCGCAGCCAGTCTTGCTCTGGAAGTTCGACTTGTTGAAGTACACCAGCACATGGCCTGAACACGTCGGCAGGGTTCTCGCTGTAGATACGAACCTCAATGGCATGCGTGGCATTTTTGTCCAAGTTCGCATCAAATACACTTTGCGAAAGCGTGAGATTGTCCAAGTCGAGGCCGCGGGTCGCTGTGCGCTCCGCCACTCCTTGCGCGATCATCAGTTCCACAAGGTCGAGACCAGGATGGATCGCCTCCGTTATCGGATGTTCAACCTACAGGGATGGGACCAAGATTCACTAATGCTTCCAGGAACCACTTTCGAGCTCACTTGAATTCGAGTATTCATTTCAAGGAAGAAGAAATCACCAGTTTCATCGTCTACAAGGAACTCGATGGTGCCTGGAGGTTGAAGTTTCAGTATTTGTGCATTCCCGGAAAACTAAATGCTGCACGATTACCTGCAGAAGAATACTTGATAGAACGACACAGGCAGACGGCAGCATCACACATCGCTTTGCGAAGCTTCGGATAGTGGGAGAAGAATGGACTTGGTGTCTCCTCGATCACCTTCTGATGCCTGCGTTGAATACTACATTCGCGCTCGCCCATGTGAACCACGTCGCCATTTCCATTTCCAAAGACCTTGCAAATGAGCATCAGCAGTGTGACCTCCCTTTCGAAGGTCGTGAGCTGCACCTGGACTTCAATGTGCCGCGCAGACGGATAGTATCGCTCGATAATAACTCCTTCGTGATGAAACAGTGTCTTGTATACTTACATAAATATCCATAAGCGAGGAACATCGGAAAACTGACCTCGGCACGTTCTCTTGTGTTTTTGAACCGAACCAAGAGTTCTGCGTCATCTTTGCAGATGACGAGACCAATTCCACCACCTCCGGCAGTAGCCTTGAGCATTACCGGAAAGCCAATCCTTCTTGCAGCTGTTAGGGCGTCCTCCAGTGTACTAACAAGTCCCTGCGAGCCGGGGACGAGAGGTATGCTAGCTTTCGCCGCCAAAGCTCTCGCTTCGTGCTTTAAACCCATAGTGCGAATGATGTCGGGCTGAGGCCCCAGCCAAATCATTCCAGCGTCTAGAACCGCACGGGCAAAGTCTGCGTTCTCGGACAAGAAGCCATATCCAGGGTGGACCATTGTCACACGTCTATCCTTGCACACGGCGACGATCACGGAGAGCGACAAGTACAACTTGGACTCTGGCTGCCCATCGGGGAGTTGGGGTGTTTCCTTCAAAAGAGCGGCTTCATCTGCCAGCGATACGTGGGGCGACAGGGCATCGGAAGCGCTGTAGACAGCGACGGTAGGTATACCCAGCTGTTTCGCCGTGCGTATGACTCGCACTGCTATCTCGCCGCGATTAGCCACCAATAACTTGTGTCCGCCATAGTATTCGCGACACTCCATTTCTGAGCGTCGTCCTGTTCAGCAGCGTGGCGCACGGTGGTGGTTCTGTGGATACAAACGAAGATGGGGAGGACACACTCACGGTCTCCTTGGGCTCGGCGACTCGTGCCGAGGCATCTGCTTGGGTCATGTGCTGTTATAACCGACACTAAAAATACGGGGGGAGACGAGGGGCATGTTGTGGGTCCTTGGTTGTTTTATACAAGGTAGTACACATGACTGGACCAGCATTTCTTTGGCAGAAGGACATTAATACGCACCATGGTCAACCGGCCCGATCACCCGTGGTCAAGTTCTCCCTGTCTAGTCACTCACGATAGCAACATAGCGACATGTTTTTCGATTCCACCTTTCTCCACTAGTGTTATCTCCACTCATTGGCAGGTATCAGAGTGGTCAAGATGTGTGTTTGTTGAAGCCTATATGGTCACATGGTAACAAGCTGACAGGCTGATGACCTGACTGACTAATCATATCAAATATGTAGATCTAGTATATAAACTAGATAATGGACTCTCAATGAGATAATGTGTATTGTGCCCAACCCTCATCTAAGTGTGTTCATTTTCATCTCATGCCATACAACCTTGAGAATCTTTGACCATATCTATCCACTTACTTAACACACATTGCATTGTGTCTGTGCACACATACAGTGACTCAAAAAACTGTCTGCATGTTTGCATGTTTTACATTAAATATCACTCAATGCAATAACCCCTGATCCTAACCCTAGGCAGTGGGTGTATGAAATAAGGTACCTGCTCTTGGCCTTCTATTGGCCCAGGAATCAGGTAATATGGATAAGGTTTGATGGAATGTCAGCTATTTCAAAATGACAGGTCATGCAGACAGTTTTTTGACTTTACAAAATCCAACTATCTAGTATTTGGTATGAGCTCCCTTGGCCTTGATAACTGCTTCAACTCTTCTAGGCATGCTTTCTATCCATTTGTGACACTGTTCCACAGAAATATTCCCCCACTCTACCACCACCCTTTCCCATAATTGATGAACTCCTGTAGGAGCACTATTATAAGCTGAGAGACATCTTTTGAGGTGATTCCAAGTGTGTTCAATGGGGTTGAGGTCTGGAGATTGTGCAGGCCAATCCAGAAGCTTGATTCCTTGCTTCTCAAACCAATTCTGGGCTCTTTTGGAGATATGTTTGGGATCATTATTCTGCTGAAAAATAATATCATGTTGAGAAATTCCAGATTTCTCCATGTGTTATAGCAATTCTTCCTCTAGAATGTACACATACTGTTCACCATCCATCCTCCCCTCAACCTCACTTAAAGCCCCCACTCCATTGAACCCTATATCATCAGGAAACTTGCTCCAAACTTGACTGTACCTTTAATCTCTTTGGCAGTTAGGCCCTCTCTCTTCTTTTTCCACACATATACTCCTGTCCATCTGACCCAATTCTATTTATTTTGGTCTCATCCAACCAAATAATCCTCTTCCAGTCCTTATTGATACTTGAGAGCAAAGGCAAATCATCTTTTTCTAGGGCTGATTGGAAGAAGACATTTCTTCATCATCATCACAGCCTTTAAATGCACCCTCCTTGAGGTCTTTTCTCACTGTATGTGAGGGTATGGGAGGTTCAATGATGGAACTAATGAAATTTGTAGCCTGGACTGCATTTTTGGCCTTGCCAGTAATGATTTACTGGACAATAGCACATTTGTTGGTAGGAGTAAGCTTAGAAGGATGGCCAGCATGAAGCTTCTCCTTGTCAGGTTGGATCTCTTGGAGTACCCTAGCCACAGTAGACTTCCATAGGCCAGTCTGGGAGGCAATCTTCCTAGTTGAAAGGCCAAGAGAGGAGAGAGAGATAATATTTTGTCTTAGAGAGGTGGAAATGGATTTCATGGTGATGGTGAGAAAATAAACATAGGAGGATGGGGTTTATATATGTTGGCTGACACTCAGTTACATAAAGGTGACATAATAGGACCCTTTATGGATGTATGTAATGATATTACAGCATCTAGGGTCTAATATATGTGATCAAAACCTAAAGTCAAACAACTGTCTGCATGACCTGTCATTTTAAAATAGCTGACATTCCATCAAACCTTATCCATATTACCTGATTCCTGAGCCAATAGAAGGCCAAGAGTGGGTACCGTATTCCATACACCCACCACCTAGGGTTAGGATCAGGGGTTATTGCATTGAGTGTATGTAATGTAAAACATGCAAACATGTGGACAGTTTTTTGAGCCACTGTAGGTACTATATAATACACAAGTACAAACACTCCTGTACTGTATATAAGACAGCCCTTATGGCCTGTCGCTTTTCTTTAGATCTTTCAGTTCTTTCACCACTACTGTAATATCTCTAAGTTGAGCCTTGCTTCTTATATTCTTCAAGTACACCTGTTTGCGATACTCACACTCTCGTATTATCAGTGAGTCTTTCCATTGATAGGTTTACCCTTGCATCCTTCATTGCCCTTGGTGCACCTGCTTGGACTTTACCAATTACAAAAAAAGGGATAAATACAGAAGAGACTCTAGAACGACCTAGAGTAGGAAGGAATAGTGTCCAGAAATGGTGGTGATGACTAAGCAAAGGCAAAGTTAAGAGTTCAAGAAAGAAAAGTGTAGCCATCAGGCACACAGTAGTCCAATAGGGGCACAACACAAGGAAAACCATAACATAAATATTGACCACTGCAAAGACATCAGCAAAAGTGGTGAAACCTAAGCTAGACCTAGCACAGCCTCAGAGGAACCCAGCAATCTAGCAAGACCTAGCTAGTCCTTGCTAGATCTAGTAGAGTTGAACAAGAGTTGAACACACTTCCTGCTAGGTCTTGCAAGACATAGCAAGACCTAGTTTACCATACTGTGCTGCACTTGATTCCTATGCCAGGTCTAGTAAGACCTGTTACGCTGGGTGCTAACAACTAGAACAGCGAGGAGGCACTCTGGAGTGGCCTCAAGACTCGTGAAGCATTTTCTGAGCTGGGTCTCAGACTATGTCTTAGTGCGCACACTAAGAGTCTGGAGTGAAACTAATTGCTAGCAGTGAACTGCGTAGAACTAGATAATGTACATGGTGTAAAGACCGAGTCTTTATACTACTGGGGTCTGCGCACAGACCATGTTCCTAATTGAGTCGCAAGAAGGAAAGTACAAATGAGGAAGGAATATTCCAGAGGATTCTGGAGTATGAAAGAAAGCATGTCTGTGCGTGGGAAATGATGACTAAGCTAGAGCGGTTCATACCGCTCAAAGGGCACTAGCAAAAGGCTAGGTGAATGAAGTAGTCCAAGTGGTAATGGATGGAAAAAGTATACCACTACCGTAACAAGACCTTGCTAGTACTGGCATAGTAATTGTACCTCAGATTGCATGTAACAAAAATGACAGCTAGTACAAGTGACAGTGTATCAGAATGTAGCATCCTCAGCCTCCTTGTCAGGAGCTTCCCATCCTCTGGCCCCAGCACATCTTTGTTGCCAGATATTTCCACATCTCTGTCATCATCCAGCACTTGATCTAGTCTGCCATACCCACACTCTTCTATTTCATTACCAAGATTGTTGTCAATCAGTTGTTCATCATCACTGACACCTAGAGTTTGTTATGGTAGTAGACTACCTTTTTTCTCCTTTACCCTTCGGACTACCTTTCTCACCTAGGCTTCGCCTATTGTTCTTTGAATGGTGCGACCATTCACATTAGTCATCACTTCCTGCACTAGGACGTTATTTCTTTCATACTCCAGAACATTCTCAAGTATTCCTTCCACTCTAGTCTTTATGACTCTCGCGACCCAATCGGGGTCATGGTCTGTGTGCAGACTCTTGTACTATATAACCCAGCCTTCATATACTTGTAACTTATCTAGTTCTACACTGTCTTCTGCTAGCAATTAGTTCTCTTCCAGACTCTTAGTGTGTGCACTAAGACATAGTCTGAGACCCATCCGAGAATCATCTCAAGAGTCCTGCAGCTACTCCAGAGTGCTGCCTCAGAGTTCTCTTTGTTAGCACCCAGCATAACAGAGTTATGCTTTCAATTTCCAACCTATCTTCATCACTCTCTTCACCACTTTCTTCCTCAGTGCTGCTGGCATCTTCCATGGGGACATCATCTTCACCACTTTCTTTGGTCCCTTCTTCAGATGGGTTGTGATTGTGTTCAAGCATGAAAGGTTGCTTGTTGAGGGTCTCATGGTTGTTGAGAAGGCAGTGCATTGCCTTGCATGTTGATTTGTGTCCAACTCCTCTGCCCTGGTACCTTATAAACATGTCACAGTCAACAAACCTAGGATAGCACTAGTTAGCAAAATGTCAGAGAACTTGTAATACTTACATATTCACATAATACCAGTCCCAGTCTTCATTGTTGTTAGATTTATGGTATGTGATTGATGGTGGTAACAAGGTGGTAGTACACCTGAAACAAAAGGCTGGGATGACATGTGCACTGCAAACAACTTGCTGGGGGTTGATAAATCTGAATGCCTTGTGTTTGCCCTGTGGGTAGAATCCAATTCAGGGAAGTCGGTGCACAGCCCAACTGGTCTTCAAGTTCCTATTGCATGTGAATCATCACACCCAAAGGAAATCAACATATTCTGGTACATGCTTGCAGAGCTTGGGACCACAGTACTTGACATTGACATGAGAAATGCCAATAATTTGTGCATACCAGTAAGGGTGTTACAGTTCTCTACTCCTTTTCCCCTCTATCATACAGACTACCATTTTCCCCTAGGCTTTGCCTACTATTCTTTGAACAGCTCAACTGTTCCACTTAGATCATCACTCCTCATGCATGGACATTGTTTCTTTGTGAGGAGTGATGATCTAAGTGGAACAGTTGAGCTGTTCAAAGAATAGTAGGCAAAGCCTAGGGGAAAATGGTAGTCCATACAGTAGAGGGGAAAAGGAGTAGAGAACCATAACAAAAGGGTGAGCATTCTCAACATCTTTGTTATGAGACAACAGAGTTATCAAGTCACACAGGGTTCCACTACTGTTGCAGTCCTACACAAGAACTGGCGAGGTATGAAATGAGAATAGCTCAAGACCTTAATCTCTCAACTGTTGCCAGCGAATAGACAAGTGGTTAAAGCTAGGGAATCCTAGCCCAAACCACCAGCCTTTTTATATTACAAGGGAACACGCACAGACCAAGCAGTGCATGAGACTAATTACTATACATGTATATACGAGAAGAAGTCAGGGTCGACGGAGATTAAATAGAAGTTGACGGCGATCAAAAAGAAGAGAAGTAAATGGAGATTAAATACATGAGGCGTGACGTCATAGAGTCTGGGCCAGTCTGGACCATGACATCATATGCTTAGTCAGCCTATGGTCACATGTATTATCCCACGATCACATGTGTTGAGTCACATGATTTTTGAAAGAGAAATGGTGAAGTCCAAATGCGAAAGTCTGTTATAAGAGATACAATTATAACAATCTTTGTGTGAGAGAACCATGATGTCCAAGTATGTCTGAGGGTTCAGGGAGTCTTGCACTTGCCAAAGGTCATATGTAGTGTAGTTGATACATAACACTTTGTGCCAGTAGATGTGATTGTTGATCAATAGTAGGGCATTGTATTGAGTTGATGTGAACTCCTTGTCTGCATTATCAGCCCCATTACCTGGTATCAAGCACCACAGAATGTGGTTCTTAAGCTTGGGAAGGAAGTCCTGGAATGAGTGTCAGCTCACTTGTTCTTTAACAAAATGTAGATGTACCACTAACACTTGGTCATTCTTGTTGTGCAATAGCCAGGTGCTCAAGTCCCAGTAGTATCTCTTTCCTTGTGAGATCTGGTAGTGAGTGTCAGGGAAACAATTTGGAAGTGGCTCTTGGTTGACAAAATGAAGTGAAGGGTGTTCTCTGCTTGCTGCTGGCAGATGCATTACACTTCCTTTGACCACATTGGCCATTACACAGTTTTCCTTGTTGATTCTGTGGAATAGACACTCATGTTATTGATGCTTGCTGATTGCATGTGTGAAGCCAATCTTGTTTGTCCATGCATAGAAGTGTTTGACCCAATGATGTTCCAACTCTCCCTGATCTAAGTTATGAGCTGATTGACAAAATATGAAGAAGTCCCTTACCACTTGTATAGAATAATTATCTGTGGGTCTGAACTCCCAGATGGACTTGACATAGTCACCCAGTGCATGCAATTTATAGGTTGACATGTTGAAAGTGCAGTGCTTGGACCCTTTGCCTGTAGTGCTGCCCACTAAACCTGTTTTAGCATGTTGGGCAGCCCTGCATCATGCATGGGCTGTGGTCTCACAAGGGAGGTCATACATCATGATCTTGGTGCAACATTCACACAAAAACTTCTGCAAAACTTGACATAGGCAAGTTGTGCAGTTGCCAAAGTGGAAGAGTGTGGTCTCAGTGTGCATGCGAAGTTTTCCAAATGTGTGCCATGTAGTGAGTTTGAAGAGGAGGTTGAGGACAATTGTATTGGGGAGCAGGCACAGGAATTGACAATGCTGAAGGATCATCATGATAATGCTGTGGAAGGCAATGATTACAGGTGGGAAGGCCTGATGGCCACCATTTAATGCCATCATCAAGACTGGTGAATGATGCAGACGGGACTGAGAGTGGAGAACCCTGCTACAGGAAGAACTCAATCCAATCAAAAGCAAAGAAATAAGAAAAGGGTGCAATATGATTGACCCCAAAGAGAAGTAGAGAGGAAATGAAGAGAGGAACACCAGGAAAGGTTGTTCCCACTGATGTCTTTACTGAAAACCTGAAATTCTGGACTTCCTCCACTATGGAATGGACTGGAGAGGACACAGAAATGTGAGAGGATGGACAGAATCTGTTGGCTATGGCTTGAAGATCGAGGAACAAGGATGGCAGATGACTAGATGATTGCACAGAGAGGCAGGAGAGTTGAAAAGTAATATTTTAGGTTGTAGTTACAACCTTTTTATAGTCTGGGCATTTCCCAAGACTTGAAACACTAAGGATAAGTAAAAACTAAGTAGAAACATCAAGGAAATTGTTGACAGAATGTATATAATCATAGTAGTTGCCATAGAAGTTGAATGGATATAATAAGTATGAGATCAAATAGAAAGGAACCTACCTGCAAACACTTTCCAGACACACAGAACCTTGACATAGAACCTTGATGACCACAGAAATATCAGAATAGGACAGAACTCAATGAGGAAGAGGAATGGAAGTGAAGATAGTTGCAAAGTGATTGTTTGTGATGCATGTGAGTGCTGAATTGCCAGGAAGAGGAGCAATTGTGACCTAGAGGATATGTGTTCTCTACACTGGGCCCATCAAACTAAAGTAATGGACAATATCATAACATGTAATACTATGTATAGTAATTGACTCACCATAAGATTCTGGAATTTGGCAAGTTGTCACACTTGTAATGCATCCTGCTCCCATTCTAGGTGATCTCTCTCTGCTTGTTGCTTGGCTTCAAGGTGGAGCCTCTTTCTCTCTTCTTTTTCTGCTGTTCTATTATACTCCTGACATTGCTGAAGCAGATCAGCAAAACTAGATTCATTGTTAGAGCACCAGTGTCGGATAGCCCATGTTTTCCTTTGAGAATTTTGCTACATGATGGGCAGGCAAGGTTGGCCATAATGAGAAGGAGTGGAGCATGCACTGTGAGCCAGTGCATGTTATCATAGGGATATACCAAGATAGTGATAGTACTTGTCAAAGAGGTATTACCTTGTTAGGTTTCTAATGTGTTGGATGCTTTTCAGTACTTTCTGTTATGATTCATTCTTTTCTTTTCTTTTCTACTTAAGCATATCTCACAATAGCTTATCCCTTAGCCAACTCAACTCGGAATATTCTTCTTTCACTTCTTAGATAGCGAGATCCAACCCTCGATCTATCGCTTCCCTTTAAGGTAGTCCTATGGAATATTCCATAACCTTCTATTGTACGACTTCCCTTCGCCCAATGGCAATTCTCCTCCATATCGTATGATAGCCATCTTTCCTCTTTTATCCTTGGTCTGTGCACGCTCCCCTGTATTATAATACAATGAGATCTAGCTATGTTGTACTCTAAGCTAGATCTACTTGGAATCATCATTGATATCCTCGTCCTCTCGTCTCTAGTAGCGAGTCGTCTTTCTTCAACTCAAACACCGGATAAATCCTTCATCTTGAAGGTTAGACTTGAATGTCTAGAAGACTTCTTGAGTCCCAGAACTATATCCAAGTCTATGCTCGTACTTACCCAGTCCAAGCGTAACACTTTCCAAGAGTTTCAATCTCAGCATAACATTATCTCTAATCCTCATCCATCACCCATCTTACATTCTTAACTCCCACCATCACTGCAATGTCTCAACCTGGCAAACCTCCCATCAATACTACTGCTGCCCAGGCATTCATGGGTGAGGATAATTTTTGAGCACTCCTTGCAGATGAAATTGCAGGCATGCCCAAGAAAAAAAACCCAAGTAAGAATTGTGTTGATTGCATATAATACTGATGCATCCTCTAAGATTGACTATAATGCAGTTTGATAAGGCCAAGTATGAGCTTGTGGGAAGAAAGCTTGTCTGCCTCCTGGATCCCTTCAGGTCACCAACAACTGTGATCAGTGTCAGATTAAGGATCAATTCTGGTCGTGAGGGTGATATTGAGATATATTTCAGTATTTTTATTCTAAGGCAGGTAACAGTTACTTAACAGGATTATTCTAGGGAGTCAGATGCTATGATGTGGCAGTTCCACTTCTATCAGGCAATTCTTACTCATTTGCTAGGATTGGAGGAAGAGCTAGTTATGATAAAGGCCAACAAATATGCAGCTGGGTAAGTCAATATATGCGCTATATTACATTAATCCTGTCATTTTTTGTCCAGATTACAACAGGTATGAGTAGCCAGTGCTCAATGGATTTGGGTGCTGTGAAGCACCACAGCCTCGCAAGTTATGGTTTTACCCCTAAGCGTACCCCGCCACTTGTTTTCCCACGCTCACGTGTCCCTGCCGCCCCCGCCGTCTCGCGATGCCGCCCATCACCCGCTCCTTAGTCGCCTAGTGGACGTCATCCACTTCCCCGGTCGTTCTGCGAGTCTCAGTGTCGCTACACTGAGATAGCCCCTGTCTCGTCGCCCCATTGGGCCAGACCCACAGCTGAGCTGTCGCGTCCTCTTATTCTTTATCCAATGACATTTGTTGCATCACGTGACTAGCACGTGATTAGATTACGACGTGTTGTACCTTCGCATCAAGACCCGTATCCAAGGGCTCCACTGTTCGCGTCCCCTTTGCCCTGTGGGGCTCGCCTCATGGACATCGTCACTTTGCCTTCAGCTCTTCCTATTCGCTGACGATGTCACCATCTTACTCGGAGCTTTGCTCCCTCGTTACCAGCACTTTGCCGCCCCCTTCTTTCACCGTTATGACTTGACGCGACTCATAACCCTTTGCCCTTCGCTGCCACGCACAGCTCGGTCTGTGCACAGTATCTATCAGTATATATACGCATACTTAGACTAGTACAAGCTCTCTAGCTAATTCTACGCATCTACCAAGTGCATAGTAATCTAGCAGTATACCCATCTCTTGCCGATAAAGCCGATAAGAGTCTGGTCGATCTCGACAGGCATCCACCTTTCGACATCTCCCGACACTTGCTTTGCAAGACACCCGATAGCGTCGTCTACGCGAGTCGGCTAGTTTCCTCACTAGGCTCAAGCCCCTATAAGTGCTCGGTTGCTAGCTATTGTGCGCTACCAGCGTAACATCGCATATCTGCTGCACAATGCTGAAGCCTTCAACTGCCCCATTAGCAAGGGAGAAGACAAGTTCATGTGTGGGTTCAATCACCCTCAAATTGCATGGCTACTGTACCCCCAGAAGAAACTTGACTTGTTTGATAAAGACCCAGACATGTAAGTAATTATTCTCACTCATATGGTTAGCTTACTCATGTTAGTATAATTGCAGCACTTCAAGAAGGTCAGATCAATACAAGTGCATCCAACTGGCCCACATTCTTCTATGCAGAAGATGTTTATGACCCAGAAAATAAATTAAAGGCGCTATTCTGCAGCCTTGCCACTTTTTGTGTGTGTTTTATTGGATAATATTAAATGGTGCTGACAGCCTTAATAGTTCTATACCCATCTCCTCATTGGACCATCCACAGCAGCAACTTGTTATGCTTGGACTGGGTAAGTACAAGCATAGACTTGGATATAGTTCTGGAACTCAAGAAGTCTTCTAGACATTCAAGTCTAACCTTCAAGATGAAGGATTTATCCGGTGTTTGAGTTGAAGAAAGATGACTTGCTACTAGAGACGAGAGGACAAGGATATCAATGATGATTCCAAGTAGATCTAGCTTAGAGTACAATGTAGCTAGATCTCATTGTATTATAATACAGGAGAGCGCGCACAGACCAAGGATAGAAGAGGAAAGATAGCTATCGTACAATATGGAAGAGAATTGCCATTGGGTGAAGGGAAGTTGTACGATAGAAGGTTATGGAATATTCCATAGGACTACCTTAAAGGGAGACAATAGATCAAGGGTTGGATCTCGCTATCTTTGAAATGAAAGAAGAATATTCCGAGTTGCGTCGGCTAAGGGATAAGCTATCATGAGATATGCTTAAGTAGAAAAGAAAAGAAAAGAAAAGAATGAATCGTAACACAACTGATACCATGATCAGCAACTCCTCAAAGATGTTGAAGAACTGTGCTTGGGGCCTTACAGAAGTCACACCATACATAATCACTTATGTACACATTCTGGTATAGACATCACATTTAATAACTTGAGTAAGTTATTATGGCTCATCATTGAGATGTTTGATGACAAGAATGACTGGACTTGTGAAACACTTGCATGGTGGAACACATAGGTACTCACATACAAATGGAAATATTCTAATCCTTTCTAGTCAAGCCTTTCCAAAGGGCCACACAACCCTGGATTCTGATGACAACATCAGTGTGATCCATGCTCAATGTGCAGGAAAAGCCAAGCATCTATCCACTTTCAAAAGTTGTGTTGCAGAGGCAATTGAATTCACAGTTTTGCCACCTACAGAATGCAAAACTGAAGTATGATGTCCATGTCATCCACATCTCTTCCAAGCACTGCCATTGAACATCCTGCTATGGATGTGAATGGAGTTGTGTCTCCACCACCTGCAGAATGCCATAAATGCAAAGCATTGACATCTACATCATCCACATTGTCTACATCTATCTCAAGCATGTTTAGCATGACTGCTGCACAGGAGTCGGATCTGTCATCCTGAAAGTCAGACCATGAGGGCGAACTGCTCACTCCCAAGACCACCAGTAACAAGAAGGCTATCATACCAACTCAAACAAAAAAGCCCTGTCATCATACCACCAAAAAGAAAAACTGGTTCTGAATGCCTCAGTATTGGACTATCCATTCACTTTCAAGTGCTTTCAGGTGTTTTCATAATGGGACAGTAGTAATGCATTGTTATTGTGCAGTGCAATGTGAATGAATACATGCTTTGGTACTAGAACTGGTGTAATCTAGCAAGAAGATTGGTAGCTAGCAAGGTGCGAGATCTGTGTGCACCAAGTGTGATGTGTACAAGGTCTTGCTAGCCTAGCAGGTGTGTTTAGACCTAGCAAGATGGCGCATGGCCTGCAAGTTATCAGAGCACTTGTGTTATAATACTATATTATTCCACACTTTCAGACTTCACCTTTCACTTTCAAAGATCATGTGACTCAGCACACATGATTGTGGAACAGTATATGTGATCAGTGTCTAGACAAAGCCTATGATGTAAGGGTCCAGACCAGCCCATGACATCATCAGTCTAGACCATGACATCATACCTCATGTTACTTTACTGTTTGCTTCTCTTCTTTCTGACTGCTGTCAACTTCTTAGTCTAACCATGTATAGTAGTTTATCACATGCACAGCTTGGTCTGTGCACCATTCTGTACAATATATAAAGGCTTGTGGTTTGGGCTAAGTTCCCTTAGCTTTAACCACTTGTCTTGTTCACTGGAAACAGTTGAGGGACTAAGGTACTTTGCTAAAATCTATAAACTCTGCCAGGACTTTGTGTAGTCCTGCAATCCTAGTGGAACTTCATGTGACTTTGTTTGGATTTACTCCAGAGATCATAACAACTTGCAAGAAAGTGTATTTCTGGGCAAAAGATCCCTCAGTCTAAAAGTCCTAGTATGGTCTAGCTAGATTGTGCCACTTCTGCTGATGGATACTTCATGACACAAATGCAAAAATTATACTTTGGGTTGATGTTGCTTATGGGATTCCAAGCTCTCTGATGCAGTATGCAAACTGTGATGCAAACACTTCATTGATCTGCATAGGCTGAACAGTGAACACCACCTAAAAATGGAGGTGAAATTTTCAAACCTTGTATAGGAGAGATTACAAGTATGTAGGTATGCATGCATGGATACAATGTGATATGTGTGTTAAGTAAGCAGATAGATATGGTAAAAGATTCTCAAGGTTGTATGGCATGAGATGAAAAGGAATGCACTTAGATGAGGGTCAGGCACAATACACATTATCTCATTGAGAGTCCACTATCTAGTTTATATACTAGATCTACATATTTGATATGATTGGTCAGTCAGGTCATTGGCCTGTTGGCTTGTTACCACATGACTGTATAGGCTTCAACACCTTGTAGATGTTGATATCTTCTTTCGACAGGCCGAACTTGAACTGGGATAAGACTTGCTAATCAGACTTGGCAAGCCTGCCACACTCGATGGTTGGTGTCGTGCATCAAGGGGTGTGTGGAGAGCCGGGTGACCGCGCTCGGTTTGCGATACCCCATTTGGCAATTTACCGAAGTCGGGACTCCAGTCACCACTTTGCTGATGAGTTGGTCAACAGTAAATGGGGTCAAAGTTCGAACTTCAAAATTCAAAATGTAGACTATGGTATTTGTGCACTCCTGGAGAACTAAATGCTGCACGATTACCTGCAGCAGAATACTTGATGGAACGACACGCGGCAGCATCACACATCTCTTTGCGAAGCTTCGGATAGCGGGAGAAGAATGGGCTTGTTGTCTCCTCGATCACCTTCTGACACCTGCGTTGAACACTACATTCGCGCTCGCCCATATGAACCACGTCACCCTTTCTATCCCCAAAGACCTTGCAAATGAGCATCAGCGATATGACCTCCTTTTCGAAGGTTGCGAGCTGCACCTGGACTTCAATCTGCCGCGCAGACGGTTAGTATCTCTCGTGTTTTTGAACCGAACCAAGAGTTCTGCGTCATCTTTGTAGATGACGAGACCCATTCCACCACCTCCGGCAGTAGCCTTGAGCATTACCTGATCCTCCTTGCAACAGTTAGGACGTCCTCCAGTGTACTAACAAGTCCCTGCGAGTCGGGGACGAGAGGTAAGCTAGCTTTCGCCGCCAAAGCTCTCGCTTCGTGCTTTAAACCCATAGTGCGAATGACGTCGGGGTGCTCTGGCTGCCCATCGGGGAGTTGGGATGTTTCCTTCAAAGGAGCGGCTTCATCTGCCAGCGATACGTGGGGCGACAGGGCATCGGAAGCGCTGTAGACAGCGACGGTAGGTATACCCAGCTGCTTCGCCGTGCGTATGACTCGCACTGCTATCTCGCCACGATTAGCCACCAATAACTTGTGTCCGCCATAGTATTCGCGACATTCCATTCCATTCCCATTCCTGAGCGTCGTCCTGTTCAGCAGCGTGGCGCACGATGGCAGTTATGTGGATACAAACGAAGATGGGGAGGACACACTCACGGTCTCCTTGGGCTCGGCGACTCGTACCGAGGGATATGAACCATCTGCTTGGGTCATGTGCTGTTATAACCGACACCAAAAATACGGGGGGAGACGGGGGGCATGTTGTGGTCCCTGGTTGTTTTATACAGGGTAGTACCCATGACCGGACCAGCATTTCTTTGGCGGAAGGACATTAATACGCACTACGGTTGACCGGCCCAATCGCCTGTGGTCAAGTTCTCCCTGTCTGGTCACTCACGATAGCAACATAGCGACATGTTTTTCGATTCCATCTTTCTCCACCCATTGGCAGGTATCAGAATGATCAAGGTGTGTTATTTGTTCTTCAGAAAATATACATTGCAACCATGCACGTACACTATCAGTGAAGACAGAACAGTCTTGTATGGAGATGTGGGTAGTATACTGCTAGTATCGACGAGTCAAACTCGACCGCAGTTAGTGTCAGAGGTGGTCGCGCAAACTGTCTAGCGGGCTCCGTGAAACGATCAGACTCCGTATCCAACGTAGTCGTGGCTTTCGAGCTCCTGTCATCATTGCGATACGCATATGTCACAACATCTAGCAGATTGCACATAATGATCTAGGCTACAATCTTGCGAGTTCGTGGTCAGCATAAAGTGGCAAGAAAATGCACTTCAAAATTGATACCAGCGACCATGAGGATTGTGATATCCAGGACACGACCAACGACATAGAACATGGCCACGAATGTGAGAACAACACTGGAGGAAAAGATGCACTGGCAAAGCATCATGTGCCCTTGATGCGTCAGTAACTTGACCTTACAAAGTACCCGCAAGGGCAAGGCAATCAGGATCGCCACTATCAGGTAGTTCGCTGTCGAGAAACATTCATCAGCCTCGGCATTTTCTTTTGCTGGATATCCGAGCCTCCCAAAGTTGACTCGCATGTAAACTCGAAAACCAAAATCTGCGATTTTACTGGGTAAGTCGGGGATTTGTAATGATGCCAGCTCGGATCTGAAGCACACTGCCAAATTTTCGCCGAGGCGACAACGATCCAAAAGATGCCGCAGTACACCCCGCAGAAGTAGGTGAATCTACCCAGTCGAGTGCCACGAACGATGTGGGATATGGAGAGCAGTATGCTCAAATGTTGCTCTGTCGGCCAGACACAACCCCGTGTTAAGGGCCACCACCAAAGGGGATGCCGCAAGCCAATGCTTACCAGACGATAGAAGTGAAGTCCAGGACATAGAACCAGAATCCGACGGTGAACGTTAGATAATCTGCAGATCATTTATGAGCGGTGTACACCATAACGCAAAACGTCAGTAACTAGTCATCGACTTACATGTGAGCACTGGCCTACAAACCAAGCCAGGGATGGCGGCCGCCCATGCATCCTCCCACCAGAAACTATATCCGCCAAACCGTGGTGCAGATGAGTCCAAGGACTTGAAACACAGTGAAAATCACTGGGGACAACACCAGTAAGGTGAAAACGCATTGATACGAAGAAGTGGATATCCGCCAGAATCCGTTCTGATCATGTGAAGGCGGGTGCCTTCATCTTGCTGGCTTGTATAACGGATTGGGTGTCCAAGGTTGCGAGTTTCATTCCGTTAGGACGGGGATCTCCTGAGGGTCCACTAATCAGCAGAGCAGGACATTTCAATGCATTGGAACTAGAAACGGATCCTCATTACATGTTCTTGAGTCGACAAGCTGCTCGTGCACTCGACTGTTGAGTAGTCGTGCCATACTTTGTCATCTGTTACTACGCGTGATCGTTCGAGGACCCAACGAAGAAATATTAAGCCAGGCGTTGTTGTTTAACTGACATGATGGAGGAAGAACTCAAATGTAGTGTGAAAGACAATCAAGTTGCCTTGCCATTGTCCACGCTCCTACTGACAAGTATCTGGTGCGGAGAGCGAAAACCTCTTGTTCCCTTACAATAACATCCTAGCCACAAGTTCGCGACGATGGGGAGAAACAGTAAGTCGAAATCCCGACCATCTACCCGTCTTACACTCCGTTTATTTCTGCTCAGAATCCCATAAATCCACCATCCCACATAAACCCAGTGTGTTTCCCAAAACTCCACCCAACGTACCCTGAACCAACAATCTCCCCTCCCCCTGCTTTTCCCTAGAGTTGAAGAAAGATCCAGGCGTCCCAAAACTCCCAGATCTCAAAATCCGAAATGCAGAGAAACAAAAAACACGTTCGGCAAGTCTATCCCATACATCTCGACCCCTTGGATCTTCCCCCATTTCCCAATCCCATCTGGATTTCTGATTTCCGAATTTCTTTTAGCCACCTGTACGGACAGATCCAGATGCGACAATGGCATCTGAGCCTACGTTGTCCTCCCTCGCGATGTTGGCGTCCTCGGTTGACCAAGCACAGCCGTCTGACGCTTCGAACGCCGTATCGCCTGCTCAGAAAACCAAAGAGCAGATGCGACGACATTACGTTCGTGTACTACACAAGGTCGTCGACGAAAGCGACATCGTCATCCTCGTTCTCGACGCACGCGATCCAGAGGGCTGCCGAAGTCGACTCGTCGAAGAGGAAGTTCGGAGACGGGAAAGCGAAGGAAAGAAGCTCGTGTTCGTCCTGAATAAAATAGGTACGCGCGTTTTTTTCCCTCTTTCTTCCTTCCTCTTTCGTGTTGTCGTTTGATTTGACGCGTGCGCACATGGCTGGTAGATCTCGTCCCAAGGGAGAATGCACAGCAGTGGCTGCGGTACCTCCGACATGACACACCGACGCTCCCGTTCCGTTCAGCTGCATCCAACCAGCGATCCAATTTGTCTTCCGCGACGGCACCAGCGTTGCTCCGGCTCTTGAAAGCTTACAAGCCGAGCGCAGCTCAAAGCGTGACGGTCGGTGTGGTCGGGTTTCCGAACGTGGGTAAGAGTAGTTTGATCAACTCTCTGAAACGATCCAAGGTGAGCTCCCATCATCTCTTTGGCATGTCGTGTTTTACGCCTGACACGTTCGTTTTCGTTTTTTTTTGCAGGCGTGCGCAGTTGCAGCACAACCAGGACATACCAAGTGTTTACAAACAGTCCAGCTTGAGCGCGGCCTCAAGATAATTGACTCTCCCGGCGTTGTATTCGACGAAGACGAGGACAACGGTGCTATCAGTCAGCGTCAAAAGGGTAGCGTATTGCTCCGCAACGTGGTCAAGACCGAGGATATCGAAGATCCGATCGCTGTTGGCGAGTCGTTCCGTTCGGTCCTTGCTGTGAACAACCAATCACACATCATATCTTTTCTAGTGGAGGAAATCCTCCTACGAACCGAGCGCGCGACGTTACAGAAGATCTACGGGCTTCCAGAGTTCTCGAATACGCTCGAATTCCTGACTATGTTGGCACTGAGTAGTGGCAGGCTCCTCAAGGTCAACTTTCCTCCTCATCATCTCAGCCCGTCGAGAGGGACTCTGACATACAGCCTTAACTACAGGGTGGCACCCCGGATATTCTCTCCGCTGCGCGACACGTGTTGATGGACTGGAATCACCAAAAGATTCCCTACTTTTCAGTGCCACCCGCGATCCATCCCTCCATGATACCCTCTACGACCCCAAATACCGCAGGTGGACCCGCCACCACCGCACCCGTCATCGCCCCCGGCGCAGAAACGGTCGGCCAAGCACAAATCCTCACCCAACTCTCGAAACCATTTGAATTGGCAGGTCTGTTTGGCGCTGCGGACGCAGGCGCGTTCGCGATGGAGGATGCACAGGTGGACGAGGTCATGATGGGGGACGATACGGCGGAGCCGGAATACGAGGCAGCGATGATGGCGGACGACACGCCACTGCGGATACCCCTCAAGCGATCGCATTCGCCGGGCCCAGAGTCTGAGTCTGGTGCCAATGCGACTCAGCGTCCGATGTCGGACGCATCGTATGTACGGACGCCGAAACGGTTTCGGAGGGCAAAGGACTTATCATCGTACGAAGAAGCCGCCGCGGAGAGTCACCCGTTGCATCGAAGGGCGCTAAAAACGGACGCCAAGAGGGCGAGAAGGGCGGCGAAACGGTTGGAACGGCGGTCTGGTCAGGGCGGTGTGGGTATGGAGATGGAGGTAGCCGACCTGCAGAATACGTTTATGACGGCGATCGAACGATGACAGGCGCATGTTGGTTTGGGTGTGCGTATTTTGGATCCCCTTCTTTTTCTTATGCACGACGGCTGCACCGATGGTGCTGATCGGATGCACCTCGCCACGAGCATGATAAAGCATCGACAGTTTGTTCATGATACATAGAAGAGAGGTCAAAGTCTAATGTACAAAATATACAGCCAGAGCCGGGAGATATCATCCAGCCAAGCAACGCCAGACCGTTCATCAACTCACCCACCCTCCCCCGATATCCTACTGTTGAATCTGATCAATGTTCATGCTGCTCTCCACGTCCATCACTGTGATCCGCACCGGTCGAGTCAGTTCGAGGTCGGAGTCGAACTTGAACGCGACAAGAGTGCGTGTCGGTGCGATTCCGGCCCTACCGTAGTCGCGCCGAGCGCCTTGACGAAACCCCTGCAATCCACGTTCGACCGAACGCCAACGTCCATTCAGATCAGCGTCATCGTCATCAAAAGCCGCACCCTCACCTCTGCGTCGCATCGAGATAGTCGTCTCTATCGAACCGTCGCTGTGTCTTGACAGAGACGCCGTCCCGGGAGATGGTGATACCCCGGCGTTGGAGCCTACAAAGGGGGGGGGAGGGGGAGAAAGCGAATGAATCATGATCGTTCCGAGAGCAGAGGGCGGAAACGGGAATACGTAGGGTGGGACTTACGAGGCTTTCGTGGACTGGAGGTAAGACGAGATGGCGCGTGCGGCGTAGACGATGCCGACGATGGAGCCGACGAAGAAGAGTATGGTCTGTTGGGGGAGCGAATTGGATGTGGGTCGTCCGAGGGGATTGGAGGACTCACCACGACGAGAGAGAAGACGTCGATCCTGAGATTGTAGATGTATCGCGGGGTCAGTGGGTCTGCAGACACCGGACGAATGAGACAATGGAGTACCATGAAGCCATGATACACGGATTATAGTTCGGTTTAGATGTTGTCGGTAGGGAGACTCTTTTGCGAGGGTTGTGTGGACGTTGGACGGGCTGTTGACGCGGTCGATGATTCGGATACGAGTCGTAGGGGCGAGTGGAGACAGAAAAAATTACGCTGGAGCTACTATGACATTAATGTATTCAATGATCGGTGGCGATGCACAAATAACCCAGTATTGGGGTTAGGGTCAATGAAGATATCACACCCCTCACTTTACGTCCGCTGTTGTGTCTCTGCTAGGGCTTGCTGAACAGCAGCCAGGACCTGGGCATGGACGTCCTTTCCCGCAGCGATGATGCCATAATTCTCTCCCAATGTCCGCCCAAGTCCAAAGTCGAGGAATTCACCCCGTGAATCCGTGATGACACCACCAGATTCCTCGACGAGCAATGATCCGGAAGCGTGATCCTGTATACCAGATGCTGTTCAATATATGGTGCACCGAGACAAGCACCCAGCTCACCCAGATCTTCTCCTGGTACCCAATTCCAGTGGGCATTCGGAGGTAGACACCACCATCGCCTCTAACGAGGCAGCCGTACTTGGATTGACTATCCATTCGCGTCGGATCGCGCGTGATGTTTAGCAATTCGGATACTCTGTTGTTAAACGCGAGGTCCGAATGCGCAGCGTCGACGGATTGCAAAAGGTTGAGCGACCCGAGCCCAACAGGAGGGATCGTCAACGGCACCGAGTGATCACCCGAGAGCGTCATCTGTGTGTGCGTAAAAAAAGGGAAGGACAACGGGCTCAGAAGGTTCGTCGACGTACCTGTTCGGCGCCTTGGCCTCTAACGGCAACGAAGATACAACCCTTGAGACCATCGGGCTCGACGCTCTTCGCCGGTAGATTTGGGCAGCCAATGACGCCAAGGACAACTTCCCCATGGATGACCAACGCCAGACAGACAGCATACTGTCCACCGCGCAAGAATCCCTTTGTCCCATCGATGGGATCGAGCGCCCATCGGCCTATAGCAACACATGAAACACGTCCTCGTCAGACGCATCAAGCAATCGACGACGCACGTCCGACACGACCGCCTTGATCACGTCCGCGGTCGATCGCATCCAAGAGCTGTTCGGGGGTACGTTCTTGGCCGGGGCCGAGACCCCACTCTGATGTCTCGTTGGCCGCCAGATCGGCCGTGAGCGTTTCGTTTGCGAGGGCGACGATCCGGTTTCTGAGTGCGGCACCGTTCTCTTGGCGCAGCCCGTCTGCATCTTCTTCGCCGACGATGGGATCGGCGGGGAAAGCGCGGCTAAGGATGGTGTTGACTACAGCTTGGGCGGAGTAGTCACCGACTGGGACAGATGGGATCAGACGCTGTGGCCGATGTAACCTAGCCCACCGACTACTGTTTCTTACCTGTCACAGGGGACTTGTCGCCCTTTGTGAGCGTCTCGTTCTTGACGAGGTTGTTAAAGACAGAGGAGGTCAGTGCGCATGCGCGGCGCACAGCTGCAAGTGCGACTTGTTTTTCGGTTGCGAATGGCAAAGGCATTGTGAGGGAACGGCGGAAGAGAATGGTCACGTTCTTGGGTCGAAACATCTTGAAAGGTGGACGTGGGTGACTCTGACACACGTGACAGGCAACTCGCACATTGACTCTGCCAGCAGAAACTTTGCTTGCCATCAGGACCCAGTGAGAGAGTTCCCATTCTCTCGAGAGTTGCTGGCTGAAAGAGCTCGAAAAGGAATGGTAGCAGAAGATGCTGGCAGGGGAGTCTAAGCCGGTTTTCGTCCACTCGGTTACCACACGATGTAGTCAAATCTAATATACTTACATCAACCCATGGGAGTTGTCCCTACCGGAAACGATTCGGTTCGTCCTCGGTTCGTACCATGTTTATCACAGCATTCCTCGGACTCGCAGCTGTTCTGCTCGCCATCCAGGGTATACGAAAGCTCAGACGCTCCCGTTCACCCGCTTACCCACCCCTTCCACCTGGCCCGACACCCATTCTATTCCTCGGAAATGTGCTCGGTTTGAATAGACGCGCGCCCCATCTCACGTATACAGCGTGGTCGAAGAAGTATGGTACGTCCCTTCTATGCACAGACGCTACTGACGTGCGACCCTCGAATAGGGGATATCATTTACACCCGTGTCTTGGGCCAGGACGTCATCGTGTTGAACTCAGAAGAGGCAGCCATCGAGTTGCTCGAAAAGCGCTCGAAAAAGTACTCTGATCGGCCCGTGTTCCCTACTGCAGAGCTGTAGGTTCTCTTGCCGTCCCAGGGACCGTTTGCGCTCACGGGTATACAAATAAAAGGTTAGGCTGGGAATGGACGTCTGCTCTCGCGCGGTATGGGCCCAGGTTCAGGTTACACCGGCGATTGTTACACCAAGTCTTTCACGCCAATGCAGCACTCACTTATCGTCAAAAACAACTACAGGTAGCGTATGAGTTGTTGACTCATTTATTGTGCGACCCGGCGCACTATGAAGCCCATTTTACCACGTGCGTACTCAGTCTGCTCGTCGCATATTGAGGCAAGTCTTCATGATGTGGTCTTATGCACAGGTTCTCAGCAACCGTGATCATGGGGGTGACGTACGGGTACGACGCCAAGAGGGGAGACACGTTCGTGACGTCGATGCAACGCGCTTCAGATATCTTTGGTCGCCTCGGTGCACCCGAACTCGCTGTGCTAAGCGTGGTCTTTCCATTTGGTGGGTTGTTGCCATCCAATTCGGTGCTTCTCGATCGATCGTTGATATGTATATGCTGTAGTGAAGGCGTTGCCAGCGTGGTTTCCGGGAATGGGGTTCAAGACCGAGATTGCCGAATGCCGGCGTCTGGTGTCCGAGGCCGTGAATGCACCGTATGCATGGACCAAACGACGCGTCGTACGTCCCGAAATCAATGATCACATATGAGTATGGCTCATGTGGAATGCAAGGAGGAAGGGAATGCAGCGCCATCCATGGTCGCTGATGCGATCACCCGGTATCGTTTGGACGATGACCCCGAGCACCAGGAGCTCGTGCAAGCCACCAAGGACTCGGCAGGCACGCTGTATTCAGGTAATCGCTATTTTATAACCTGCACGCATTTATTCCTCGAGGCTTACGACTTCCTCAGCCGCCGTCGGGACGGTTTGTTTTGCTCTTCCATCGTTTGGGATCACGGGCTGACGTGTTGGGCGACAGACCACTTCTATACTTCACATCTTTGTCTATCTCATGATGAACCATCCAGAGGTCCAACATCGTGCACAGGCAGAAATCGACCGTGTGGTTGGCCGCCAGCGACTGCCAGACTTTGAAGACAGACCATCATTGCCGTACGTGGATGCGGTGATGCGAGAGACGATGAGGTGGAACCCGGTGGCGCCTAGTTTGTTTCATCTCGATGCTGCATTTCTGGATCCGCTAAACGTGCTCTAGTTGTTCCTCATGCCGCCACCGAAGATGATGTTTATCGAGAATATCACATCCCGCAAGGTGAAGAGCGCTGACGCTTACAGTAGTTCTAGCTGATCATTCTGTGCAGGTGCAATGGTTTTAGCTAATAACTGGTAAGCGGCATCAGCTTGCGAGTGTGCGCGTACGATGACGATGGACGACGGTGTGGTAGGGCGATATCGCACGACGAGAAAAGGTATCCCAATCCTGAGGCGTTCATGCCAGAGCGGTTCTTGAGGGCAGACGGCACGTTGAACGGGGACAAAGTTGCGTGGGTGTTTGGGTTCGGGCGTCGAATCTGGTGCGTTGACAGCCACGCTCGTTCGAGTATTCGCGTCTCTAACGTGATTGAACACAGTCCAGGGAGACATCTTGCGGACGCCTTATTATGGTCGGCGATGGCGTGCATACTGTCGCTGTTCACGATCGAAAAGACGGAAGGGTCTGAGAACGTCAAGTGGACGACGGGGTTGACGGTGTGCGTGACGTTTAGCTCATTTGGAGTGTGTGTGTGTGTGTTGACTGACGCGATTTTGCCAGGCATCCGCTCCCGTTCCCGTGTAGGTTCGTTCCGAGAGACGAAGAAATGGATGCCCAAAAGCTGGCATCGTTGATTTATGCTAGCCGTGTCGACTTGTAGCATTGTCTCCTGTCGTCTCGACCTACGGATTTGCTAGGATAGCCTTCCTTTGTGTCGTGCAGCCCTGGATAACACGGAATTGTGCATGTTTTTTCTTGCTGTCCATACAGGTACATAGCATCCATGATGCATAATGTGCGAGTCAGAACAAACAAATCGAATGTAGGGGAGATGTTAAAAAGGCTCGTCACCTGAATGATGCCGGAACCGATTTCAAGCTGAGTCTGAATCTTGCGGGCTGTCGGGAACTCTAACTTGGCGTCATCCTCTATTTAATCTGGATAAGCAGCCTCCTACAATGTGAGTGTTGGCATTCAGTGTTTGTAATTTCCGCTATCTAATACCCAGAACTGTAGTTACTATAATCTCCAGTTTCTTCCTTACAGCTACACTTTATCCGGAACTCACCGTCGGGTGATGAGCGGAGTCTGAGTTTAGGCGTAACAAAGTGACTGCCGAATCATATTGCACGGCCCGGCGGGGATACAGACTCCCAAGTACTAGACTTTCTCATAATGCATGGTATGAATGGCACGATGCACCATGATATTTATGCGTTCTTAGAGTGCATTTTAGCTCGAAGGGGGCTTGAGTGAAGATTCCCGACAGTATGCATGCATTATGAGGTCCATCGTAGACTCGTATGTAATGAGGTTGTGAATCATGTGACTGTGACGTAACGTTCCACGTCACACATCACGTGAGTTTTTTCCTTGCCCGAAAGTTTTTAATTGCAGTTTCGTCTCTCTTTCGTTCAGGACAACCTTGCTCTCCTTCTTGTTTCTTCCTCTTCCTCTTAAAAAACACACGATGCATGCTATCTCGTCTTCGTCGTCCCGGGCAGCCCGTAGGGCAGCTGCAAAAGCCGTACGGCCTATTCTTGCCCGTGGTGCCCACAAGGAGATCAAGTTCTCCAACGACGGACGGGCGAGTATATTGAAGGGTGTCGACGTCCTTGCCAACGCTGTCAGCGTCACTCTTGGCCCCAAGGGTAAGTCGCGCTCGTCCCGGTCTACACTACATGAACCGTCATGATTGACCACGTGGCGCAGGTCGCAACGTCATCATCGAACAGTCCTTTGGTGGTCCCAAGATTACCAAGGGTGAGTCGGGTGTTTTGCGCACGCGTCGTGCACTGTACTTAACGAGAGTCTTGACAGACGGGGTGACGGTCGCCAAGTCGATCACGCTCAAGGACAAGTTTGAGAACCTCGGCGCACGGTAAGCCAAGGTCCCCTCTGACCCACTTCATTCGCACGCTCACACGTTCCCAACAGTCTCATTCAAGACGTGGCCCAAAAGACAAACGAAATTGCGGGTGATGGGACCACCACGGCAACAGTGTTGGCGCGTGCTATTTACTCCGAGGGTGTCAAGAACGTGGCTGCGGGTTGTAACCCCATGGACCTCCGTCGGGGGTCGCAAGCCGCCGTTGACCGTGTCGTCCAGTTCCTGTCTGCGAATGCGAAGAAGGTGACGACGACGGCAGAGATTGCCCAGGTCGCGACCATCTCTGCCAATGGTGACACCCACGTGGGCAACTTGATTGCCCAGGCCATGGAGAAGGTTGGCAAGGAGGGTGTCATCACGGTCAAGGAGGGTCGTACGATTGACGACGAGATTGAGATCACGGAGGGCATGCGGTTTGACCGCGGGTTCATCAGTCCTTACTTCATCACCGACGTCAAGACGCAAAAGGTCGAGTTTGAGAAGCCGCTCATTTTGTTGAGCGAGAAGAAGATTTCGGTCTTGCAGGACATCCTACCTTCGTTGGAAGCGGCTGCCCAATCGCGTCGTCCTCTAGTGATCATTGCTGAGGACATTGATGGAGAGGCATTAGCTGCTTGTATTCTCAACAAGCTGCGGGGTCAACTCCAGGTTGTTGCTGTCAAGGCACCCGGCTTTGGTGACAACCGAAAGTCGATTCTCGGTGATCTTGCCATCCTCACTGGTGGTACTGTCTTTACGGACGAGCTCGACATCAAACTCGAAAAGGCCACGCTTGATCTTCTCGGGTCTACTGGTTCCATTACCATCACCAAGGAGGACACCATCGTCCTCAATGGCGAGGGTTCCAAGGATGCCATTCAGGCTCGTTGTGAACAGATTCGTGCTCTCCTCGCTGACCCCACAACGAGCGAGTTTGACAAGACCAAGTTGCAGGAGCGGCTGGCCAAGTTGAGCGGTGGTGTTGCCGTCATCAAGGTTGGTGGGAGCAGTGAGGTCGAGGTCAGCGAGAAGAAAGACCGATATGACGATGCGCTCAATGCCACGCGCGCTGCTGTTGAGGAGGGCATTCTTCCTGGTGGTGGTGTCGCGCTTCTCAAGGCTTCGTTGTCGCTGACGACCAACGCGCCTGGTTCGGCCAGTCCACCATCAAACCCGGATGCCAAGGTCGTTCCGACGAGCAACTTTGATCAAGACCTCGGCGTCAATATCATCCGCCGGGCACTGACCCACCCTGCACGCACTATTCTGTCGAACGCGGGTGAGGAGTCTTCGGTGATTGTCGGCACGCTTTTGGGGCAATATGGCAGCACGGACAAATTCGCGATGGGCTACGATGCGAGCAAGGGCGAGTTCGTGGACATGATCAAGGCAGGTATCGTGGACCCACTCAAGGTCGTGCGGACGGCGCTCGTGGACGCGTCGGGTGTGGCGAGTTTGTTGACGACGAGTGAGGCGTGTGTGGTAGATGCGGAGGAGGAGAAGCCAGCGGGTGGACCCGCAATGGGCGGTATGGGTGGCATGGGCGGGTTCTAAGTGCCGCTCTTGGCCCGCCATCACGGTGCATGACGACGCGAAAAGTATCATGGCTTTGCATTTTTTTTCGTTACACTCCTCTCCACGGTCGTTGCTTGCATTCTGACATACATCACGTAGTTAACGCGCATAGTCCTGTTTTTTTTTTCGATAACGCTATTTCAATAGTATCAGCACCACTCTAACACGTACTACCATTGATCCGAGAATTTCGGAGTATCTAAGACATTCGCGGTTAGTGTGGTTGGCCGGATCTTGATAAATTCTCCTCCTTCCTTTCCTCACTCACCTAGAGCCTCTACAGTCCAATGGCCACAATCGATCTGAAGCAACAACGTCGACAAAAGTTCGAGGGGGTGTTTGAACGATTGAGAGATGATCTGGTGGATCATATGAAGGGCGAGAACATGCCTCCCGAGGCTGTCGAATGGTACCGTCGTGTGCGTCTCTCTCTCTTTTCCCTCGAAGCTCCTGATCGAACGTTGGGGACAAAACAGAACCTCGATTTCAACGTCCCAGGTGGAAAACTTAATCGCGGACAGAGCGTCGTCGATTCGGTGCAGATCCTGAAGGGAAGAGGGTTGACGGACGACGAGTACTTCAAGGCGGCGTTGTTGGGGTGGTGTATCGAATTGGTGGGTTCCCCGGTCGGTTTGGACGGAGGCTCGCTTTACTCATTCTCCTCATTCTCATTCACCTCCTCCGCGCGCGTTCGGGTCGACGACGCAGCTACAAGCCTTTTTCCTCGTCTCGGACGACATGATGGATCAATCGATCACCCGTCGTGGACAGCCGTGTTGGTACCGCGTTCCAGGCGTGGGCAATATCGCGATCAACGATTCGTTCATGCTCGAAGGGGCGATCTATCACCTCCTCAAGAAGCACTTCCGTTCCGAGCCGTACTATGTCCATCTTCTCGAATTGTTTCACGACGTTGCGTGTTTTTCCCCCCCCTCCCCCTGGCGTTTTGCCGCGTTTCGTGGACTGAAACATTGTTTTCTAGACGACGTTTCAGACGGAGATGGGGCAGTTGGTCGATCTGATCACCGCACCCGAGGATCACGTGGATTTGAGCAAATTCTCGTTGCAAAAGTAAGGTGTGTGTCGCTTTGCGGGGGGACTTGCGCTCAAGTCTGCACAGACACGCGTTCATCGTTCAATACAAGACGGCGTACTACAGCTTCTACCTCTCCGTCGCGCTCGCGATGCGCGTCTGCGGCGTACCGGACGTGTACGCGATCGACGGCCAAACCGTCCACCCGTACACGCTCGCGCTGTCGATCCTTCTCCCGCTGGGCGAGTATTTTCAGATCCAGGACGATTTCCTGGATTATGCGGGGACACCGGAGCAGATTGGCAAGGTCGGGACGGACATTGTGGACAACAAGTGTTCGTGGTGTATCAATGTTGCGTTGGCGGTGGCGACGCCGGAGCAGCGAGTCGTGTTGGAGGACAACTATGGGCGAAAGGATGGAGAGAGGGAGGCGCGGGTGAAGGAGGTGTATGAAGCGGTCGGGCTGAGGGAGCGGTACCAGGTGTACGAGGAGGACGTCAAGGTGCGGATCGAGGAACTGATCAAGGGTGTGCCGGAGCCCGAGGCGAGTCCAGAGGGGGGCGTGTTGAAGCGAGACGTGTTTACCGCGTTTTTGAGCAAGATTTACAAGCGTACGAAGTAGATGAGTATGTACATGTGTCGTTGGGTGAAAGAAGGCGTGGTGTACATATGTTATAGGTGCTGACATGTATGTTTTAAGTACTAAATGGATCCTGTTGGAGCGTTTGTCTGGGTGGGAGATGAGATGAGGCTTAGATGGCCGAGGCTGCCTCGGGGCCTAGTATTGCGAGGACTTTTAAACGTGAGCGGTGTGCGTCGCGTTTTGCCTTGCGGGCGGCGCGTTCCTCGGCTTCGGCGGCGTCGTTGTAGACGTGGGCGAGGTCGGCCCAGAGAGCGGGGGGATCCCCGTCGTCGGTGGTGGTGGTGTCAGAGCCGGTGGACCGGGATGGAAGAGGGGGAGAAGGGAGGAAGCGGAGGGGGATGTGAAGGAGTTTTGGGAGGACGACTACGTTGGGCTTGTCAGGGTCGTCATCGCTATCCTTGTCGTCATCGCTGTTATTGTCGCTGTCATCGTCGTTGTCATCGCTATCCTCGTCATCGCCGTCATCGCCGTCATCGTCGTAGTCCTCGCTGTCCTTGCTGTCCTCGCTGTCCTCGCTGTCCTCGTGCTCGCCATCGGACTCGGACTCGGACTCGGACCAGTCATGGAGAGGTCGGACCTGGTCGGGGAGCGACTGGAGAGGCCCGATCGATTCGTAGCGCCTCATCTGAGCGATCTCGGCTTGGATCAGGGATTGGAGGTGGGCCATGGATGGATCGGGCGGGTCGAACGGGTTGGGAACGTCCCAGACGAAAAGATCGGCATGGGTGTCGGCATCGTCTTCGGATTCCGAGTCGAAGATGTAACCATCGTCGGTGGAAGAGAGGTCCGAGGACGCGTGGTCGGTGACGTTGTCGGTGACACTTGGCGGCGGGGGGCGGGTCTTTCCGAGACGGAGGCGAGATCGGAGGGCGTTGAGAAGGGACGGGTTGTGGTCGGTGATGGCAGCGCGCGTTTGTGTCGAGAGCATGACGAACTGGAGTTCGTGGGACGATGAGGATGGAGATTAAATAGTGCGCTTGGCTTGTGGTGAATAGGCGAGCTATATTTGGCAACTCGGTGGTGGAGTGCCAGGCTCCATTGACAGCTGCGACATGTCCAAGCATTCCTCGAGGTTACGTTGATCACCCCTCGAGGCTGATCCACATGTCCTCGAGGTACATCGCTCGGGTCCTCCTCGACCCCATCGACGACGAGCAGCGTTCGACGACGTCCGCCTGTCCGACACGGTATATAAATAGCTTGCAAAGGAAAATACGTATATTAAACTTCACACCGCCCTCCATTCGGCAGCCCTGTTCGTCTTCCCTTCTTAAGCCGGCTCTCTTTCCCCCATCCTCCATTTCGCTTTTTTTGCCCTCCAAGAATGCGTCTCTCGTCGCTCATTTCCCGCAATTGCCCCCTCCCTCCCCTCCTCCTCGCCCTCTCTCTCGTGCCTGCCGCCGCAGCACAGACTCGCACCTCGGAACAGGGCGAGGCCCAAATAACCAGTCCGTCGCACACCGCGCTAACTCTTATGTACTCTCCCTCATCCTCATCTCAACAGACGCGACCCTGGAGTGCCAGATCTACTACTACGCTCCTACCGGTCAAGCCGTCGCCGCCGGTGAATTCCCGCCCGCCTGGACACCCGCCACCATCGTTGCGAACGATACCAATGCATTGGCAAAATATCAGAGCATCCAGTCCCAGATCCCCAATATCCAGCCAAACGGATACCAACCCGACTCCCTCGAGGGCAACTGGACCAACTATACCTACCCCGCCTCCGATCCCAACTGTTGGTGGACCTATTCTGGGTGCACGACCCCGAAGCTTACAGGTCTCTCCCCCGATCTCTCCTCCGTCCCAGAGGTATGCTCGATCCCCTTTTTGTTTGGACCCTCCTCACTCCCTTCCTAGCCGGACACGCTCGGCTACGGGTTTGACGACGGTCCAAACTGCTCCCACAATGCTTTCTATGACTATCTCCAGCAAAACAATCAGCAAGCCAGTTCGTCCTTTTTCTTCTTTTTTCGCCTGTCGCTGACATGTCGTAGCCATGTTTTACATTGGGAGCAATGTCCTCGACTGGCCCCTCGAAGCGCAGCGTGGCCTTGCTGACGGTCACGAAATTTGCGTCCGCAAGTATCCTTTTGTTCTCTCGTTGCTGCGTCCACTGACGTCCCTCCCCCTAGACACGTGGTCTCACCGTTATAGTCGGTTATCCCCGCTCGGTCCTCCTCTCGTTTGTTCACCCTCTTTGCAGTGACGGCTCTCACAAACGAAGAGGTCTTTGCGGAATTATATTATAGTAAGCCTTGTTCTCGTCGTCACCATCGTCGCTCATTCCTTTGTAGCTGTATGCCCATCGCTTTATTGTCCCACAGCTTGCTCACCCGTTGTAGATGCAAGTGATCAAACTCGTTCTCGGCATCACCCCTACCTGCTGGCGTGTCCGTATCGTATCCTTGTTCATCCATTCCGATCCTCACCCTCTCTGATAGCCTCCTTTTGGTGACGTCGACGACCGTGTTCGTGCCGTCGCTCATGCCCTTGGTCTCCGCACCATCATCTGGCAGTACGACTCCAATGACTGGCGTGCTGGAGTCGGCAACGTCACCGATGCCGACGTCGACGCCAACTATGATACCCTCATTTCCCGTGCCCAGAACGGCACGTTTAACACCGTATGCTCTATCCTTGTCACTCGGCGCCACATTTCTGACACGCTCCCCAGGGAGGCACGATCATGTTGACTCACGAACTGAACAACTTTACAATGTCGGAGGCCATGAAGTTTTACGCGCAGCTCAAGGCCGCATTCAAGTACATCGTTCCCATGGGTGTCGCCACGAACGTCAGTCAACCGTATGTGGAGTCCAACTATACAATGCCCAACTTTGAGCAATGTCGGTTCTCTCGTTCTCTACGTGACGAGGTCGTTGACATGCTTTTCCCTAGATATTTCTGGGACCACGACCATCTCGGCCATCTCTTCCTTTCCCACTGCTGTATCTGGTCAATCGAGTCCAAGCTCGGGCTCGGGCTCGAGTTCGAGTTCGGGCACCAGCGGGGCGAGACGCTCGGTTGGTGGTTTGGGCGAGCTGGCTGTGTCGGCCGCATTCTTGGGTGGCCTGTTGAGATTGTTGATGTAGAGAAGGACTGTCGCGTTCTTTGATTCTTTCTTTGATGATCTCGATCATGCCTTGATGACTTTTCCGGACGCTTGTTCTCCCGCATCGTTTTGTCTTGCCTCTACTCTTGGTCTGTTATTGGTTCAGGCCAGCTCGTGCCCGCGTTGTTTTATTTTTACGGACCTCGACCTCGTTGTGTTTTAACCTGGTGTAATCCCACGATGAGCTCGGGCTAGAGTGTTTTGATGGTGTACGACACCCATCATTATAACCCCCGGTATCAGCGTTCACTTTTTCACTTTTGTGTACATATGGTTTTTCTTGTTGAATAGCACATGACGCGATGGCCATGCGCAGTCGAACGGGCTGTGGCGCCGTGTTTTTGGGTTATGTCAGGCCGTCTGATCATGTGCATGATGATGGCGTTTCCGCTGGTCCCGAGATCATCGATGTGGGGGCACAACATTAGCCCCGGGCCGACCAAAAGCTTCGAGGATCTCCGTCGTTGTGAAACAGATTCCCATTTCGACAGAGGACCGCGTCACCTCCGGAGTCCGAAAGTCCCCGACGAAGTCACGGACCCTCCCATCTCCCGAATCCCGTCTCCCGTTTCCGATGCGCGCGCGAGAGAGAGAGAGAAAGAAAAAAAAAGGTCGTAGATCGGATCAAAAGTGGATATGGACATATGACACATCTAGATCTAGGCACAGCCACCGTGTGACGCTGATCGTGGTCGATGTCGATGGCATCGATGAGCGCTGAGGAGACTCCGAGGCCTTCCGCCTTCCGCCTGCCGTGCCAACGAGCACGACACGGATACAGACTCGTCCAATCAACGCAACACCGTAGTATCGTCCGAAACGCGCTCGAACCAGCCAGCCGTCGATAAACTCTTCCAGGCACGCGGCATCACGGTTTTCTCGCCCGTGTGTGTGTGTGTGACACGGACACCGAATAAACGTCGACGACGCTGAGCGCTGAGCGCTCGAACGTGGTGCGCGCTGTTTAGAACCGTAAATAGAGTTGGCACTGCCACGTTTCCCCATCGGCTGGCCAGTCGTGTCATTGGACCAGAAGAAGATGGCAATCGATGATGACGGTCGTCACGTGTCACGTGTCAATACTGATCGCGATAACTTTTTCAGCGAACGAATCCGGTGACGAGTTCGGCTTTCTTATTGAAAGCTTTCGGGATTGATCGGTGGATGAACGTTGCAACGTTGAACGCTTGCGTGTTCGCACGAGTCTACCCCAAGCTGTCCGTGTCCGTGTTGCTCGCGACGTCTTTTATTAGGGTCGTGATTCTGGACACGCTCTATTCGAAACGAACGTCGGCATGGGCATGATACGATCGGGACCGCGAACGTGTTCAGACCGGCCAACGTCCACACCTGATCTGTGTCGTGCATCACAGCACGCAAAACACGGCCGCCACGCTCCACTGGCACATCGTCTGAATGCCGTTTCGCTAGATCAGCAAAGGCGATGCGTTGCATGTGAGTCTCGCACCTAAAAATGCTTCGCCTCGACCCAAGACCGCACACGTCAGGCTGACCGTGATGCAAGTATGAGTATTCTGCTTCATCTTTGCGTTCGACGGGATCCGGCACGGTGACTGGCGGTCGTTCGGCTCGGGTTTTCTTTCCCCCCCCCCCCCCCCCGTGAGGGTTGATCGTGGGTTTTCGCTCGGGTCCGTTGGTTTTGGTGTTGGGAATCGATAGTGTCCCCGTTCGCTCGAGCGGGCCTCTGGGGAGGCCGATCGGCCTTGTTGATTGCGATCGCGGGCCTGAATGCAAGGTATGATCAACGACACAGTAGGGCTCGTGTGATCGCCTCGTGACTCGCGAGTGGTGGACGGAGAGGAGGGTAAGATGCTTTCTTACTGCAAACAGCTCGTCTACGAGTTGACATGCCGAGAGGCTCAAGTCGGAGCACGCAGCGCGAGCGTCGAACATGGCGAGGACTGAGGACTGAGTACCGAGTACTGAGTACCGAGGGGCGTACGACGTCTTCGATTTTGGTAGCTCGGGTGCAACTTGACGTCTGCTGCTCCGCGACAGCAACTTGCAATTCGAACTCGTGGGAACGTATGGACGGCATTTCAAGTGTACCGCATCACAATCTCTACGGCTCTATATGTATTTACAGCTTCGTGCGCGCTGTTACATACGTTTGCACGTTTATTCCCACCGCGCTTTTCAGCCCGCCGCACTTCGCGATCAGAGTGCTGTCTCCGTGGGTTCGTGGGTTCATAGAATCTCGATGCGTTTAAGCATTAAATATGATGGTCGTGTTATCGTGGCCTTGGGAACTTGCACCCACGAGTCTATATTGCTAAATACATACGCCCACTCACCCGATTAAAGCACGGCTCAAGTCTCTGCACTTGGATTTGGTCCTGTGCTGTTGTGCTCGTGTAGCGTGTGCCTCAGGAATGCTTTCTCGACATACCCGATCGCTCTGATGCGCCGGATACGGCCCTGCCAACACGATCATCTGACTTGGTTGACAGGCTTCTAGGCTTCGGTTTGAGAGTGGAATTGCATGACGTAACAATGCGTAAACCCCAGGCCCTCGGCGATCCCATTGTTGTTCCCACTCAAAATACATTGTGAATGCACAATGCATTACGCATCGGCTTTGAGATAAAATATGCATTATTACATGGTATGAATACCAGGGTGGATCAATCGTTCCAAGGGTGGTTACTGGTATTTGGAAGTTCGTGATCTCCAGTCACGAAACCAAGTCTTCGGTACACTTCCGACCACTGACAAAATGCTTGATCCTGTAGAAGAGAGATTGGGCCGAGTTGAATGGGAGTGTTGCAGGAACTACTGAGCAGGTACGTCAGGAGATGACACAAGTGATCGAGATCGATCGATGACAACGACAATGACGATGTTGATGAGGAGTCTACTGTTTCATCCTCGCGCACTGATCTCTGGACTTGCGCTTGTGCCATTGGTACTCACTAGCCTCATCTTGAATGGCAGTAGCAGCCTCGTCGCTGTGTGTGTGTCGCTTGTTGAGCCATCCTTGCTGTCGCGTCTTCAGCGTCATCGCCGTCGTTCTGGCACTCCCAAACATCCTCGACGCCTCTCGATCCTTCTAGGTTGCTCAAATGACCTCCTGGCGCTCTATCTCCACCTGACACGATCGTCCCGTCATTGTGCTGCTTCGTATGTCCTTTCCCCCCATTTCTGTCCCTTTCATGCGTCCTTCTGGAAGTTCTAGTGCACTGTGGAATTTACCCGATAGGCCCGCTTTGTTGTGTGGCTTTCTCCAGCCTTCCTCGGTGAGCTTTTCTCGTCCATGCACTCCAAGCGTCCGTTGACGTGTTCTAGTGTGTTACAGCTTCTTTGGCTGGTTCCCTGTGTCCCGGTCATGGTAGGATACTCCCGACGCATCCGTCTCGGTTGAGGTAGGTCCACTGTCGACGCTCGTAACTCCCGAGTCACTCCTCTTGCTCTGGGGCTTTTCTAGACATTTCATTTGAATGCGGCACGATGCTGCTCTGATCGCGGGCCGAAAACCGCGGTGGGAATAAACGTGCAAATGTAACATCATAGTCGTGGCCAACATTCTCTAAATCGGAAACGCATCCAGGGTCGACATGGAGTCGGCCCTTGTCGGACGTGTGGTGATGATGATGATGATATGTGCTTGGCTGCATCTACGCTAAGACATAGCTCGGGCAAACAAATTACCTCGATGGCTCAGCTACGTAGACAAAACGGCAATGAAAAGGTAGTAGGAGGTATCGAGAAGTCACGTGGGTGTTTGGCAGGACAATCCCAACTTGTGCTTTACGTAACGGGTTGGATCTCGACTAGAGTTGGTCCCGACAGAACATGGGACTTCAACACGGCGCACGCTGTCGTTCCTCACATATTGCGCGGAAAGTTGCCTGCGAAGAACGATCATAGTACTGGATGTTCGTGTAACGTCACGAAATTCATTTGGGACCCTTACCATGGGCATCCATGGAGCCCCGGACTACGCCCGGAGAGTGGACTCATCACCTTCGTAACGTCCTCATCTATCCCTTTAAAGGTTACTTGCACGAGGCTAACAACCACGAGGCTTGCCTTTTTCTTGTTATCTTTGATTGCGTTACAGACTCATGGTTCACACAATTCGCATCGGTAAATGCGGGGGAAATGTGGTGAGTGAGGCCTTCGTAATCAGACTCGAAGCGTCGATTTACATAGTAGGCATGTCTTCCAGGCCTCGCCGTTAACGTGTAGCTAGTCTTACGCGAAATTAAGCTACGCACGGGCGGCCGCAGCTTGCTTTCTCCATAAGACGTCGTCGTCTGGGTGAAGTGCAGACAACGCGGTTATAGTTCAGATAACCCAGTGATTCCACCTCACGCCATTTTCGTAGAACTCGGCTGCAAGTGCAGCGCCGTGCGCAAACTCGGGGCACGCAAAGGGACGTTTGAAAATTCGGAGATATTATCTGGGATGGCCCACACCACCCCACACCCTCTGGCGGGGCTTTGTCGAGGCGTTGGCCCCCCGTCCGACGATGCTGGTCAGCGCCGGTGTGTGTGTGCCAATCTGCATTGATGCCCCAGCGTCCAGTGTCCAGTGTCTATACCTCGCTCCGCTCTGTGGTGGATTCCGATGGGCCTATCAGAATTTCGAACGCATTGTGGGACAACTTCTTACAATCATATTCCCTCCGGGGTTGTCAGGCGGCTTACATGCTCATCGCCCTCACGTGTTCCAGGAATGAGCTCCAAAAGTCGTTATGAATCACGGTCCCTGAACGGATGGTGACACTCGCATTAGGAAACCATGATAGGAAACGCGTAAATTTTCATTTTCCTTTCCATTTGGAACACCCCCACCCGGGACAGTCCTCGAATTGTCCTTTTTTTTTGTCAGCCGTCCTTGTTGAACCGAGACTTTCGAGCGACTTGACTTGTGGAAAGTCACCAAGGACTGACTGCTGACGTTGCAAACGTGTCTCGCGTACTATCTCTCTCTCAACAGAAGCATAGATCGCCCGTCTCTCGGGAAATTCCATTGGAACGCCAAGCCTCGAACAATATTTCACGTCCCGCCCTCCGTTGGGTCGGAATCCCGGAACCCAACGACCCAAAAAGGTGTGGACGAGGTTCGAAGTGTGGTAAGTACATGCATCCACTGATACCCCCTTCCCTCTCACCATCAGCTCCACCTTTTCCAGCCTGAATCCTCTCGTGATGGACAACCCACCGAACGTTCCTCTTGGATTAGACGAAGGATCGGAACTACTTTCCGTTATATTTTCTGTCGGACTTTGGGGGATCACTTGTGTACAGACGTGCGTGCGCGTTCATCCTAGTTCTCGCACAACCCTGTACAACTACCACATACTTCTCGGTCTCTCAGGATCTTTTACTTCATCCAGTTCGTCTTCCTCGCTTGCTTGCCACGCTGAGAAATACGGGTGACGAACGTTGTGTCCCATCGCGCTTTCCCCCCAGTTTCTCGCACGACAGGTTCGTCTTGAGAGCCATGGTAGGTTAACCTGACTCGTCGAGACAGGCGCACGCTCATTCGTGTTTGCCGTAGGTTGCATGGCTATGGTGGGACCCCCGTCCTCTCACGAAAAGCAAAAGCAACCTTTTGACCCGTCGTGATGTAGGCTGTCTGACGCCGTCCATCAGCTTCTCCTCATCAAGGGAGGTACGGCAACGTTTCCACGAACTCTTGAGTCGTCGGATTACTGACATCGCACGGCGGTACACGCGCGCAGTCTATAAAGAGCTGATCACCAATTTTTGCAACTACGACCAGGTCCTCGATGTGAACGTGTACGTCGTCCTCGTCGATCGTCCCTCTGACCTTTTTGGGGGGGAAACTGAGCGTCTCGGTGTTCGTACGCAGGGAATACCTGGTGAGTCGAGCGGGATGCTGCCGAGCCTCCTTGATTCTGGGATCTTACCCTCTCGCCGATAGTGGCAAGTCTTATTGACGGTGAGTGCCGTCGACCTCTACCTCTCTCGTCTTGGGCCCAATCTCGGACGCTCCCCAAGGCGCTCGTCGCACTGCCATCGCAGCTGTTCTTCGTCGACCGTATCGCAAGATGTAAGTCGTTCCCCATCGACACGTGACCCGTCATCCCCATCTCCAACCTGCAGTCAGCGGGAAGAGGTGGCTACTTTTCGCGTTATGGGTGCGTGCGCCAGATCGATTTTCAAACATAATATGCGTATGTGATGCGTCGTATCGATGACGTTGGCTCAGGCGCCCGCTGCAACACTCGAATTGGGTACGCTTCCTTCCGTCTCCGTGGCGTGTCTTCGCGTCGTTCATCGTTTTGATTTCAAAGCTGGAGCGTTGGGTGTGTTCTCTCGCTCTCTTTTTGGCTGTACGTGACCGCTGAAGATGGAACGAAAGCGTTCATCGCCTTGGGGTGATTTTTCTGCTACGAATACGAGACGGTGATGGTGAATGCTGATCGAGAGTGTCAAGAACGACCACGCCCACCGCACGAGAACTCGTGTCTACGACTCCCTCGGTGACGTGTTTTGCTACCCCGTCGTACTTTTTTGGGGGGGGGTGCTGATGCCTAGCGATACAGAGCATATTCACTGCTGTACAGATAACGGCGGCTGTGGTCGATATCTCCATCACCGCCGCATTGAGCTTTCTGCTGTGGAGAAGCAGAGAGGACGCACAGTATAGGCAAGGACCGACTACCGTTTCACCTCGAACGAAACCCAAACGTCGTCGTTTTCCAGGATGCGCAACGTCATCAAGCGGCTTTTGATTCTCTCTCTGAGCACGGGCGCATGGACCGCATTGTTTGCGATCTTTATCGTAATCGCCGTACGTTCGCTCTCTTACTTCATTCATCCCCATGATGTGCGCCATCGAGAGAAATATAGATGAAATGCCGATGCCGATGCTGATGCTTGCGCCAGATGCTCGTCTTCCCCAACACGCTCATCTATACGGGGCTCTCCTTCCCCCTCTGTCCCCTTTATTGCAATACCGTTCTCGTCAACTTGAATGCGCGGCACGTGATTGAGAAACTGGAACGTCGCCCTACGCAGGATTCGGTCGTGTTTTTGCGGAATACGGCATCGTCTGGTCCGACCGAACCTGTGGGACGATCGCACGGATCGGGTTGTGAACGACACGATCATTTGCATTTGCTGGAACAGGTACGTCCATCCTAATTGATCGCGCGACGCCGACTTTGATTTTCTTCCGCAACATGTGTAGACACCACGCTGTCGGTGTCGGTCGGTAAATTATCGGGACGTGGAGGTGGGCGTGCAAGCCTCGTCAGACACCACAATGGTGGAGCAGCTCGCATCCCCAGATGCGCATGTCGGCGATGGTTGTCCTAGATAGACGCGCGTGCAAAAAGTCCACGATTATAACGAGAAAGCAAACATTTGTTATTCTGATTCGGAGCGACCGTTTTTAATGCCATCGTCTTTATTATCCACTAACCATCGATCGATCCATGTGACGATCCGCGCCACGTTGTCTTGCAAGTCTTCCATCTTGTTGCTTTCCAGCTCTACGACGATCCCAGGTTGATACGACTCTCTCGCTTCGTCGGCCACGACGCCCATGATCTCTGCCTCGTTGTTTTCTTGAATTTTCTTGAGCGGGTAACCCCTGGAAAAAAAAGGAAAAGAAAACGTCTCGTCAGTGATGACGACGTCCAAAACAACTGAGCTCAGCCCTGCCCAGCCTAGCCTCGGCCCCAAATGGATGGGGTTGGCGCAGTTGACGGCGAGGTAGAAAGGACACGATGGTAATGGAAAGAAATAAGGAAGGAAGGAAGGAAGGAAGGAAGGAAGGAAGGAAGGAAGGAAGGAAAGAAAGAAAGGGACAAGGCAAAGACGGTAACGTACCGTTCCTCTAGTCTATCCCAGAGCAAGGTGTGATGACATCGCAGGACGACGACCAAGTCCGCCCAGCGTTCGGGAAAGACGTCGCACGTATGCCAATCGAGGACGAGCCCACCCGCAGACGCGAGCGGCTCGAGTTCGTCTAGGAGCTGTGCGATGGGGGGAAGAGGGGGGATCGATCAAACGAGCGAAAATGAAAATGAAAATGAAAAAAAAGGAGAAGAGTACGAGTACGAGTACGGAGCGATAGCGACAGCCGAGGAAGCGGAAGCCAACGGAAACGGGGGTACAGATCGTCCTCCCCTCCCCCCCTCCCTCTCCCCCGAAAAAAAGGAAAGGAGAAGGGGAAAAACGCACCTTGTCCTCGTCAACGGTGAAAGACTGCCACTCCTCGTCGAAACCGTGGTGTAACCCGTGCGTCTTGACCAACTCCCCGACGTTGACGTGCGTCAACGGTATCGGGGACTCTTCGACGAGGAGTTGTGCGTGCGTCGATTTTCCGGTTCCTGGAGTACCGGTGATGATGATGACGGGGGAGAGCCTGGCCATGACCGATGACTGATGACCGAGAGCCTGGGGTGGAACGGCGCGAAACGATGGGATGAACTCCGTTTGAGATGATCAAGAGCTAATGTGGTTACGTAATATTCGACCATGTATATACATGCACCAATAGCGGGTCGATTTCGTTGCGTTGATCATGTACATACATACCGTGAAGCACCATGGCCCCAACGAAATAACTAAGCTATAGGTATTCACCCGCTCGCAAGCGTCCAAGCGAATGATAAAAAATGTCAAGCTGAGCCACACAGAGTTCCCCTGAGACGAAAAAAAAAAAAAAAAAAACACCATGGTATTATCTACATATCGACGAACGAACGTCGACGCTCGTACGGGCGCGCGCAATGGAAGTACGCAATCAATAGGAGAATATCATAAGCCACGGGTTGAGCACGATCTAGCAAGATCAGGATCAGGATCAGGACGGCGACACGAAGCGAGCGAGATGTCTCACAGGAAAGAGTATATGACATCCTACCACGATCCTACGAAAAGAAAGGAGGGGACGATAGAGCGTCAAACATAGTCCCGTCGACGGAACGATCACGTACGCAAGCGGAAGCGTGATTGCCCAGTCCGTCGAGTCAACCTGCCATCCAACAGGGATGACATTCGTGCTAGTACTCATCACGATCATCCCCGCGACTATCAAGCAGGACAACACGAGCGCCACCCGAAAGCGTCGCCATATCTTGGGCACCTCGAGAAAGAAGTTGGAACGTTCGACTTCCTTCTTGGTGGCACCCCATGTGATGTTGTACGAGAACAGGTGGGCGAGGAGCGCCTGAGACAAGTGAATGCTGAGACCACCAAAGAAGAAAAAGCTGGAATGGTCGAGCGGAATGAGTAAACAGAACAGATATGCAAATGAGTCGATGGGACGCACAAGAATGGAGCCCATTTCAGGTTCTCGCTCAAAGAGGACATCAGACTGCGGTGCCCGAGCCGGTATTCAAGAAAGGTGAAGCCCAAATTACCAAGTCCAGGAAAGACGACCGTGCAGGCCAACCAGACTTCGAAGCTGTGAAGGAAGTAACCATCGACTTGGACCTGGATTCCGAGAACAAGATAGTTGAGAAGTGACAAAATGGCTGCTGCGGCAATCCCATCTAATCGTTGCATGAAGAGTCGGAACGAGCCCAACAAGGCTGTCAATAGCAACACTTACAGTACGAGAACATGTCTGGAGAGTTCGAGTCAGCCACTAGAACGCAGAGGAATCGCTGACATCTCACATGCCATCATGGTAAACTTGTAGTGAACTGGCGCGCTGGACCAGACAAAGATGCGAAGTTGCTTCGCAATCGGGCCTTTTCTCCACCAGTCGATCATGGGGTTGAAGATGAGTTCGTTGCAGCCTGACGCAAAGGTCAGTGCCATGAATCTCGTGCATTCGCCCCAAAACAATTACCATACGAGTACTTTTGCCAGCGATTCAGCTCGTCGTCGACAGTCAAAGATACACCTTCCTTGAAACCTCCGTTCGAGTACGTCGCCCAACGAATGATGTAGCCCTTGAGCTGGAAAACTCGAGTTTAGACAGCCGGAAATAGAGACCTTGGTGACAGCGATTGATTACCTGAAGGCGTAGTGCCATGTCAAAGTCTTCCGACACGTTCGACTCTGACCAAACCTTCTTTTTTCCATCTGCAGGATCGACGAAAGCGGCGTCTTGGAGTGCAGACCAGCGTAAGAAGGCGTTGTGGCCCACGAAAGGTGCAACCTCGCCATTAGAGCAGCCAATGGAGATGCACTTGTTTATCCTGCGCGTGAAGTGGGCGATCCCATTCTCAAAGTAATGGAATGCGACCTGCATAACGTCTATGAAGCGCGATATCAGCGTCTTGGTCGCGCATGAGAGAGCGGAAAGAGGGAAAACCGACCTGATTCGTGCTGGATGATGGCAACATCTGGACACTCTGCGAATTCCCGGGAAGCATCGCGCAAGCAGTCCTGTTTCCAATGTGAGAAAGGGAGAGAGAGAGGCATACAATGCGGACAGCACAGACCTCTGGCACGATCGTATCCGCATCGACGATGAGGATGATCTCACCGATCCGTATCGATTTCCCGTTCGACGCCCACGGACGCCATTTTCCCCCAGTCTCCTCGAACGTCTCCTCAACCGCCATGGCTAACGCCTTGTCCTCGAGACACTTATCATGTTCCTCCTCCTCCATCTCTCCTCGTTCCACGCCTTCCACAAGATCCTTCAAGTATCTCTCCAGTTTCACGCTGAGCGCGAGACCATAGTTCATGTTGGAAGCTTTCTTGAACCGTCCAGCACGTTTGAAGCCACCAGGGGAACCATCATGCTTTGGACGGGCGACCCAACCGATGTTATGGGTGGTATAGAAAGCGATCCGTTCTTGACGTTGTTCCTCGCTGATAATCTGCAAGCCGTCATCGTGGATGAAAATGGACGATGTACCGCCTTGTCGAGCATACGTTTGCATCGCCTTTTTGAGAGAGGACACAGACGGCGCGCTGTGATGAAGGAATAGTGAATGAGATGTGGCGTAGAAACGTATTCTTTTCGAGACGTACATGGTCTCTTGCAAGCTCTCCTTGAACACCGGGAGTTCGATGGTGATGTGAGGCAAGGCAGCATCCACGTCCTTGTTTGGCTTGGGACGAACGGCAGAGTAGTATCGGGAGTTTTCATGATACTGGGCTACCGGTCCGATCCTGGGGGGTTGATCTTAGCAGGCGATGGGGTGTAAACACCACACGGGACGACGTACACCAATGAAAGATTGCCAACGAGTTGAAGGCAGAAGAACTATCCCCTCGGGCTCAGTACGACGATTTCCAAGTCAGGGTTGAATGAACCTACCAATGCGACGCAAAATAGAAACGGAGCCGTGACCAACAGGGAAAATCGGACATAGCTGTCATCCAAAACCCACTCCGCAAGTAAGATGGCAGTTCCACTGCCAATGAAGACTGAAAAAAAAAAAAAGTTCAGAAGACGAACGGAACGCAAAAAGAAAACCCCCTACAGAGCGACATAGCGACCGCAAGCCCGCAGTAAAAGGGGGCATACAGACGAATCGGGCGTGGCTCACTCTTCTCAGCCCCGTCTTTCTCGGGATCTGATGGTGGCGGTTCGACGGCTTTCGGCGTCACCCTCCAGCTCCAGTTCCAGCGCCACGTGGAATTTGGCTTGGACGCTGCTATCGGGTTCGCGTCCGTTCGTTCCCTTTCGGTGATGGGCAACACTTTCTCTTTTTCGCTGGTGGCGGTACCGTCCGTCAAGTTAACGTTCGAAGTCACGGACGGAACCGCTGAAACGTCCGCAGAACCAGCGGGCGTTTCTGACCGAATCACGACGTGCCGATGTCGCCACACGAGCTTGATCATCTTTTCTTCCAATTCGTTGCAAAGCGGTATTATATTTTCAAAGCTGTCGGCCCATACGACGATGGCGTGTTCGTCTCGCTGTCCATCCGAGTCGTTCACGATGTGTATGAGGGAATGGAAAACAAGCGCGCGGAGAAAAGTCTTCTTACGATGAAAGCCGCACATTGTTCCTTCTCGGCGCGGGGCAATTCACCCATGGTCTCGAGCACTTGTATCTTTGTATCCGAGTCGATATACATGGACGCCTCATTGGGTGATCTGTATTCAAAAACCCCCATTGTTCAGCAAGCAAGAACGGAAAAGAAAAGGGAGTCTCACATCGTCGCAAAAGCAGCGTGCACGGCGGCGCTACGGGCTTTTACGGCGACGGCAGGATTTAGCAGTCTGACTGCGGCCTCAAACGGGCCCAACAAGACGTTGTTATACGGGAATACTCTGAATTGGCCCGTTTCTGTGCGAATGGAGACGCCTGTCGCGATGTGTTCCTCCGCGGGTCTAAACCATGCTTCTCCCTGTGTCTGATCTCGAAAACGCAGTGAGCGAGGCTAAAGGTAGACAAAAGCGTCCGTAGTCTAGGGCCGCCGCGCACCTGTTGATATACATGGTGAAGGAGGGCATCGTAGGGATCGTAGTCCATGGCGGCCATCGCGAGAGGACTGGGAGAAGAACGGGCCGATGGCGTGGTATAAAAGTGCGGTGATGGCGCGGGGAAGGGGTGTCAAGGAACCAACGCATTCTCGTCCCCTTACGACCCGACTTACGATTCGGAAGGATGCCTGGTCGTTTGATAGATCAGTCGACGTTCCAGCGGAGATTGTGCCTCCCTTGGCTTCACACCTAGGCAAGGCACAGGTTCCAACGTACCATAAGAGTTTGTTGTGAAGAACTTCTCCGGATTTCCTTTCGGAGCGTAGGAAGGACAACAAAGATGATACCTAGCCGACGGGCGCATAAGGGACTGGACGAAAAAGGCAAGGGGGAGAAGGGAGAACCCCAAGTTGGTGAGATGGAGGTACGAAAGGTTGGCGTATCGCCGGGCAAAACCTCACCGAGGGGGCCTCGTCAGAAGGAAGGGGGTGTCCCATCCGGTTTGATCGCACGCATGTTTGTTTGTTATTCCCAGCTTCTCAGCGGAGGGGTGTGGTAGAATGGATGATCAGAGTGCACGTCCCTGAGCGTTCTGGTTGGCTGACATCGGCGTGAAGCCGCCCTCGGTGTCAAACTCAGCGTCCACGGAAATCCGGACGTACGATGGGAAGTATCGGAAAGAAGCGCGTGCACTCGCGAACAAGTCTGCATCCGCCTCCTCAGTGTCGTGATCATCCGGTCCGATATATCATCGTTTGGTCCCTGAGAGGGTCGAGACTGGGGGTGGCAACGACATCCGTCGTTTCTTTTTTTTGGCTTTAACCTCTTTCAACCAGCTGACCTGCCGGACGGACACACGCCAAGCTGTCGGAATCGCCTCGCGTTTTCAATTCATTATCGTCCCCGGAGCGTGCCGAATCCAAACGACGAGTGGAACAGAAATGGCATCACCGGCTTACCCGTGAAAAACCGGACGACCTGAGCTGAAACGAAGACACCCCATGGCCTAGTCTACCCGGGCCCTGAGTTGACGAGCGTGGTCAGAATCGAAGCATGCATCAACCATCCCATCAATCATCATGGACTAGACAAGGCCCCAGGGCATACCACTCATAGCCATAGCTTTCAAATTCACGCGTACGACCGGGCTCCGAGCTGAGCTGCCATTACACTTACGATAGCAGTTAGCTAAGGGACGAGACGTCGTTGATCGTGACGGGCCCGGGCCGTGCCCATCGTCTCAGGCCTGTCGTGATCCCACCATGATCGTCGGATTGTGTACCTGAGACCGAACCTGACTGCCGACGCGCCTAGAGAACTGGAAAGAGCAAACGTACCGCATGCCATCACATTCGTCGATCATCCAGCGTTGGTGTCATTACCGGCAGAGCCAGCGGTAAGTCTGAATACCAAGTAGCGTCGATCTTTCCAGCAAGACGCTAAGATTCCAAAGTGTATCTATCCACGTTGCAACTATCCCGCCAATACTAGTAGTAGACCTACATTTAAATCCTCTCCTTCCCCTCGTCAACACCGCATTATAGTTACATAAATTATTACTTTATAGACATTCAAGACAAGGTCCTGACAAGACGCTCCGGAGCGCTCCGCGACTCTATCCGACCCCATCCGACTCTCCTCGGATCAGTACGAGAATATCATCAACCAGGGGTTGAGCACGATCTATTACAAACGCCACCGTCAGTCGTCAGAACCCCCAGCGCACACGACGGTGTCTATCCGGAAAGTCACTCACAGGGAAGATGATGTGACAACCCGCAACCAGCGCAAGCGGAAAGATGACCGCCCAGTCCGTACCCGGGATTTGCCAATCCATCGTCACAATGGATTCGATACTGAACACGATCATCGCCGCAAAGCAGGCAAACGACACCGCAAACACAAACCAGAAGCGTTTGAGGATCCGGGGCACCTCGATGAAAAAGTTGGATCGCTCCACTTCCTTCTTCGTTGCGCCCCACGTGATGTTGTAGGAGAACAAGTGTGCGAGAACGGCAACGCTCAGGTGGATGCTCAGACCCCCAAAGAAGAAGAAGCTTCATCGTCAAAACGCGTTTCAGCGAAAAAAAACACGGTGAAAAACGGAGCGAAGATACCGACAAGAATAGTATCCATCTCGCCGTCTCCATGGTCGAATCGATCAGACTGCAATGTCCTAGTCGGTACTCCAGCATGATGTAGCCCAGGTTGCCGGATCCCGGGAATACGGCAAGGATGGCTAAAAACACCTCAAAACTGTGGAGGTAATAGCCATCGGTCTGGATCCCAAACCCAAGAAGGAAGTAATTTATTATGGATAGCGCCGTTGAGGCGGCAATACCATCTATGGGGAACGAAAGTTTAGTTCCCAACGTTAGACGTACGGTCAATTTATGCCGCTTACAGTACGAGAACATGTCTAAATGAACGCAATGAGGTCAGGTGTTCAACACGTTATATAGCGCACGTACACGCCATCATGCTCAGTTTGTAGTGAACTGGGGCATCAGACCATACGAATATGCTCAACTGCTTGTTGATCGGTCCCAAACGCCACCATTTAATCAAGGGATTGAATATCAACTCGCTGCACCCTGCCGACACACCATCTGAGATCGGCCAAAAAAAAAACTGAATGAAATCGTACCATACGAGTACTTCTGCCATCTGTTCAGTTCATCATCCACCGTAAGGGACACACCCTCCTTGAAACCGCCCTGGGAGTAACTCGCCCATCGAATGATGTAGCGCTTCAACTAAACATACCCGATCTTAGCCCGCACAAGAACTTTGAGTCATACTCTGACGTACCTGAAGACGCAAGGCCATATCAAAGTCCTCGGACACATTCGACTCTGACCAGATCTTCTTTTTCCCATCCGCAGAGTCAATGAACGCGGCATCCTGAAGCGCCTCCCACCGAAGAAACGCGTTGTGACCTACGAAAGGGGCCACCTCGCCGTTCGAACAACCAAACGAGATAGATTTGTTAATTCGTCGCGTAAAGTGTGTGATTCCGTTCTCAAAGTAGTGATGAGCCACCTGCATGACGTCTGTGGGTAGAGCGTGCTGAGCACGTTTGACCAGCAAGAAGCGATCATGAATCACATACCTGAGTCGTGCTGGATGATCGCGACTTCGGCACTTTCGGCGAGTTCCCGCGCAGCATCCCGCAGGCAGTCTTCGGGAACGACGGTATCTGCGTCGACCAGGAGGATAATCTCCCCAATTCGAATCGACTTGCCATTCGATGCCCAAGGTTTCCATTTCCCATCGCTTTCCGCAAACGCTTCGTCGCATGCCATATGCAAGGCGCGTTCCTCGAGAGATGCGTCACCGGTCTCCTCCAGTTCTTCTCGTTCCTGCGCTTCCAGGAGTGCCTTGAGGTGTTTTTCCAGCTTCAAGCTGAGAGCAAGACCATAGTTCATGTTGGATGCTTTCTTGAATCGACCAGCACGTTTGAAACCTCCAGGAGAATTATCATGCTTTGGGCGGGCGACCCAACCAATGTTATGATCCGCGTAGAACGCGATGCGTGCTTCACGATCCTTCTCGGGAATCAACTGAAGACCATCGTCGTGAACGAAGATGGCTGACGATCCCCCTTGCCGAGCGTAGGTTTGCATAGCCTTTTTGAGATGAAAGACAGAGGGTGCGCTGAAAAAGAAGGGGGTCAGTGACGATGGATCGAGATTATCATTCGAGTCGTACTGACATCGTTTGCTCCAAGCTTTCTTTGTAGACAGGCATCTCGATAGTAATGTGCGGGAGATTGGAGTCCACCTCCTTGTTGGCTTCAGGTTTGATCGCAGAATAGTATTTGGAGTTTTCATAGTATTGCGAGACAGGTCCGATCCTACGAATGAATGAGATCAGAGCTTCGGCGTGCAGATATTGTCGACCTACATCATGCCAACATTGCTGATGATTTGATTGCAAAAGAACTGGAATGTCCGATAAGCATGCGTCGTGTTGGGGGGGACTTGGAGGTACGTACGATGGAGATACAGAACGTGAAAGGGGCAGTGGAAAGAAGTGCGAATCTGATCCAGTTTTCGTCCATGAGCGATTCTTGTAAGAGCATGTTGATTCCACTACCGATGAAGTCTGAAGAAGATCACGTCAGTCGAGCACACCAGCCCAAGTAAATACTTACAAATGGCCAGCGCGCAGCCTAGACCGTTGTAGAAAGGAGCGATGAGCTTCGTGCGACGTTGCTCTGGTGTTGCCAATTCCATATCCTGTTCATGCTCAGCGCGGGTCGAGCGCCAGCTGAATAGCTTCCAGAGCGATATCGTCTTTTTTGCTTTCGCGTCTCGGTCAGCATGACCTTTGTCGACGACAGCGATAGGCTCTGCTAACGCTTCCTTTGACTTCTCGGCGAGGTCGTCATCGGAGGGACTACTGGAAGAGGATAGCTCCGACGGGGGAACGGAGATAGTGCCGCGGATTCGCCAAACGAGTTTGATCAACCTTGCTTCAAAGTCGCGGCATAACGGAATGATGCTATCCAGGTCGTTCGTCCAAAGGACAAGCACGCGCTCGTCGCGCTAATTGAAACAAGATCGTGTCAGCAAGTCGTCGAGCGATTCCGGGTGAAGAGAACTTGCAATGAACGCTCCGCATTGTTCCTTTTCTGCGGTCGGCAAGGCAGCCATCGAATCAAGGATTTGAATGCGAGTATCGTGATCTACATAAATCGCAGTGACATCGTCGGATCTAGGGGTGCGAAGGCGATAGACGTGAGCACCCGAAACTGAAACAGCGAGATGACAACGCACACAGTTCCCAAGGCTGCATGGACTGCAGCACTACGCACTTTAACTGCGACGACGGGATTCAGCGTGCGAATTGCTGCCTCGAAGGGTGCAAGGTAAGGATTCTCATATGGGAAGACCCGAAAATGACCGGGTTCGACGCGTATGCAGACCCCAGCAGAGATGTTCTCTTCCGAAGGTTTGAACCAGGCATCTCCTTGGGTCTGCCGACGTTGAGTACCAGAGCGATGACCATGGGGGGAACGGGGGCACTTACTCGCTTGAAGATGTGATGGAGCAGGGCATCGTAAGCATCATAATCCATAGCCATGATGTTGGAGTATCGTGGGGCACGAACTAGGAATGATCAGGACGTGTGGGCACCCTCCGGAGAGATGGGCGGTGGGGGGGTGACTGGTGACATGTGGATTGGTGGGTTATAAGTAAGCGCGCTCTGTAGCTAGGGCGCGAATACATAATCCGGCGAGAATGGGAGATAAAGTTGAGGGTGGCGATAATCCGAATTCGGGAAATGACTGACAAGTAGAATTATCGTGGCACCAAAACCGGAGTGAAGGACCCGAGTTGCGATGCCGAGGACTGACGTTATGAAGAGGTGTGATTGTAAGGATGCGGCGAAACAGGAACTGTGCGATACGAGGGGCGGAGAAAGATAATAAAAAAATGGGTGAATTCCGATACTGATGACCAGAGACGTGTGCGATCAGATCCACATTTCGGGAAAATGGACACTGCCATGAAGGTCGGCGGTGTCCGTGAGAGGATCTGTGAATCGATACCGGGTTTGGAGAGGGAGCGTCGTCCAGGCCAAGTTGGGGTACACGGATCGAGTGTGTACCTGATCAACGATATTTTAAGATACCTTACTCGTCGGTTGTACACTTGTCCGCGTGCTGGACCAGCCCGAGACAGACGCATGAACAGCAATGGCGATGGACCTCCGCACCGCCCATATGAGGTCGGCACCTGCGTTCGTGGCAGTACCGCTCTCCAGCCCCTCCGAGGTACCATCACTGCGCTAGACTAGTCCGAGGGGTTCAAAGGTCGCCTAGTGCTCGTCTTTCCCTTGTAGAAATCACGAAGCTGTGGACCCGGGCTGTGTCGACGCTGTCAGTCGGTCACAAAAGTAAAACAAAAGTAAAGACTGAAAGGAAGGAACCCGGTGATTCTTACAAGGCCGTCCTAGATCTAGGAGAGTCGAACACCATTCTGTTAGGCCTAGCAAGAGCGTGACAAACCGCGCCAGGTCTGGAAAAACCTAGCAAGCACCGCCAGCATAGTAATCATGATAACTTTGATTGCGCATAACAAAAATGATAGCCAGTTACTGGTTAGTAGCATCCTTTATCTCATAGTAACTCCAAGCTGTCAAGTCAAGTAAACGTATTGAATCCTATATACGTTACATCATGCACTATAATGAATATACAACAAAACAGACTAATGACAAGCGCTCGTGCCTCGCTGCGCCAGCGGCACTTACTATGATTGGTGTCTGTACTTTCATCAGTCGAGAATAAGCGCACATAAGTCAGAACAGTGTGGGGAAAAGGAACTTGATATATTCCTAGGCCTGATTGTGTGGTGTACTACTACTAATGAATACATGGGATGTGGTTTCATACTAGAACTGCTGTGATCTAGAAAAGAAAATGCAAGTAGCAAGGTGCGAGATTCAAGTGCGCCGCATCGGATACGTACAAGGCCTTGCTAGACAAACATGCATTTTGAGACCTAGCACGGTGCCGCGATACCGATACTTGCAAGACATTGGAGCGATTGCAAGAAAGTAAAGTACAGTTCCCAGCAAGAAGCGCCAGGCCTGGCGGTCCTAGTATGGTCTAGCTTCGTCCAGCTTGGTTCAGCCACTTTTGCTGATGACCACCGATGAACTTCGGACAACACATGACCCCGTTTGTCGTGTCCGTCGGAGGGCTTTATCTGGAGTTCTAAGGTGTTTTCGAGTGGGTGCGATCTCATTCGAGAATTGCCACCAAGAGAGTAGTCCGACTTCTCACTGAGTCACAGAGCTTTGCGCCACCCAACGCACGATGCTCAGTGCAACTCCGACTCTAATCGACCAACGCCGCAGCGTCACCTCCTTCTCAAATTGTTTCGGAAGGCTCCTCCAAAGAAAATAGAACGGATGCCTGCCAGGGCACCTGTTCGATGATCACCGCAACGCCAATAAGAGTTTCGAGCTTTATCCTGCCAATCAACGCACGCTTGACGGCAAGTTTGCATACACGTCCGTCAAATCTGTTCTTTCTAGGCAATCGTAACTAAACTCGGCCGCCACCCAAAACAGCGCAGTGGCGTCATGAGACTGTCAGGTGGCCAAAGCTGTGTTACAGGGCCCATGCGAAAGTCGCGATCTCAAAGCACAGGGAGCCGAAACAAAAGGGGGGGATATAGTTGCTCTCCCTGGAATTTCATCTAATCAACACACTGTTGCTGTGCAAGATTGCTTCCTTGCAATCTTCACCGCTATGTGGAATGGAACTCCCCTTCATGGACAGTTCTTCCCTTCATCCCATCCAGAGAAGCACGTGCTAATGACGACTTCTGACTGGTGTCAAAGTTGGCAATATTCGGCCTGACTGATCATGTTCTGAAACATGAAAAAAGCATGCCTTGCATCGAGGACACGTCTCGGAGACAGGTGTGCTATGCGTCGCTGATCCAAGCAGTCTCCAATCCAAGAAAGCTGCCATCGATCAGACATCTCCAAGCGTTCGAAAAAGGACACGATTAACTTGGATATCAGGCGTTGATTCTGCGGAGGAAATGGATCACGTCCGAGCACCAATAAGATTAATTATATTTTAATCTTGAGTGTGTCCATTCTCTCACTCCCCTATCGTACAATGAGACTGGACAACTTGGGATGGCATGTTATCTCAAGAACCCATCATCATATCACTACGTCCTCCGTCTTGCAGCAGATTACGCACGGTCTTGGTCCCCACATCGGGATTTTATTTGGCTTTCGTAAGGAAATACCAGAATGGCACTCGAAAATACTTGTTTTTCTGACAGAATCGCGCCACATACTCCAGGGCAAAGGACCAGGGGACGATACGATGACAGAAAATCCTATCGGGATACTCCATTTTTTCCTCCTTTTGTCTTTATGTGTTCCAATTGCAGAGGTTAACGCATTGCTAAACTTCAGTGCAAAAATACGATGCCATTTCTTCCATTCCAAACGTACATCCTCGATCGAGGCAAGGTTTGACGATGCTTTCCATTGATATCGCAATCATGGAGTGGGACGTGGACGTTCGCCTCGATCGTCGAGTGGTTCTTAAAAATTCGACACCATCGGAAAGATAATGGCGCGGGTACAAGGACGAGCGTGAGCCTGAGATGCAGAAGAAGTCACCCCAAAGGCAAACGCACGTCATGAGACCACTGGGCAATCGGATGCAGATCCGTTCAGACGGCGATATGGCTGGGAACACTTGTCACTCATCTCGCACCACATCGTGGTCAAGTGAAAAGAAATCGGAAATGAGGGAGGTTATTCGACAAAGTCTGTATCCTTACCTCATTTGGTGACTTTCATCTTTACATCATTCAAGTGCTTGCCACCATCCCCACCCTTACATCATTTAATAGTGGAACGAGAGGGGGACCGATATCCAACACGGCAAGGGGTGAAAATGAAGTCATGCATCGTGCTCGCTTTCCCATTGACTATCCTGAGCGCAACCCACACATACCCCTAACTATACCCGCTTGTTATCGCAAAGATGATGGCATGCGTGGGTAGTGCTACTATCGCGAATAGTAAGCGCTTCTTGGCGCGGAACACATGAGGTGCACAAGAGAATATGCCGCTAGCTGCCGGGTGGTGCGGTGCGCTGTACATTCCCAGTGGCAAATCCGAAGACTGGGTTATCTCAATTCTCAAACGATAAAGCGGATGTCGCGCCGAATGTTAATCGACGACGAAGCGTTCATATGCGCGCTGCCTAGGTGATCCTCGTAAGATGGGGAGGTGTTGAATCATTTAACCTGTTAAGAGGCGCATATTGCAAATGCGGCTTGGTGACGGACAGACTTCTGAGAAGACGTCTGTGAGAGGGGGGGACACCCGAGGCGAATAACAAGCCTTCCGGGTGTCGGGCGGAGAACGCCCTCGTCTTTGTGTTCAATCGTTCCCCTGCACCATTTCGTTGTCTTTTTTTCGAGCCGACCCTCGGACCCATCAGATATTGAACGTGGCAATAAGGAAGATGGCTGGAATTGGAAGTGGAATTGGAATGCGGCGCAGGAGTCACCGGGAATTGTCACTGGCGGTCAGGAGCGCCCAGGTCTGTCGTGGCGCGCCAGGTCCCGGTGGCCGCGTCCGCCTTTGCAGAAACATATTTAGCAGCGTCTGCAAGACGGCCGTATAACGTTATCGTTTGACGGGTTCTACCACACCTTCGACGGGTCCCCGCCTGAACTTTCAATCGATTTGGCCTGATTTTGTGCTTGGACTCGGTCAAGGAGGGAGTATGGGCGGTGATGTCCACGCAGCGGACAAACGATGACCAAAGGTAGTAAAAAGTGGGACCAGGACGGTGACACGCTCCTTCCATTCGTGGCCTAGTCCGGACAGCATGGAGGTGATTATGTAAAGTACCGATCAATCTCCGTGGATCTCAGATTCGCGATCTCGACTCGAAAATGCAAATCGGTCGTTTGCTTCCGTGACTCTCCGGGAAGACCCCCCTCTATTATTCGTATATGATATGATAGATCAACCGCGAAGTAGAGGCCTATAACACGCCCGCCGTCGTTCAGACACTCCCATCATGACTAGCACTTCCAATCCTCCAGAGCGTGTCAGCGCCCCCCTCACACAATCGCCGTTCTTCATCGGCGAAGAACGACGCGTGCACCGCGGTGATGGAGGTCGGCAGTCCCTCTCGTCACCCAGCGCATCCCGTCCATCGACCGCTGGCACGAACTCTTTCTCATCCCCTGCAAGCGGGAACACCGGCGTCCCCACTCCTGCAGAGATCGAACCAGAGGCTCCCCCTCGTCAAGGCGTGTCGATCGTCACTCCCGCAGACATTCTCCGCACGTCGTCCTACTACGGAAGCCGCTCCGCCCAACTGCCAAGCCGTAACTCCTCTGGCATCCGGATCCGCGAGAGTCTTGCAGCACCCCCCTCGCGCCCTCTAACAGCACACTCTACGTTGCCCTCCATCTCTCTCAAGAAGCCAACGCGCATGCGCTCCACTCTCCTCGATGACCCCAATACCATCGAGAAGCCGTGGGTCTCGACGAAAGACCCATACGCACGCATCGCGTACTTCCTCACCTACAGCGTCGCGTTCCTCGGTATCGCCGCCTCTGCTATCCGATGCTATTTCGGATACAAGAGCGTGCCCATGATCACTGGGAACTTGTGTATGGTCCTAGACGAAGAGTTCGATACGGACACGAACACCGTCTTCGGTCCTAACGGAAAATGGCTCCGCGAGATCGAACTTGGAGGCTTTGGGTAAGCAGTCGTACGGCTCCGGGGTTCAACGTCCACACTTACCTTCCATTTCTTCCAGTAATGGCGAGTTTGAGATGACCACCTCGTCATCAAATAATTCCTACGTCCAGAATGGGTACCTCTACATCACACCAACTTTGACGTCAGACATCATCGGCACCGACAACATGTTGAATGGTTACACGTACAACCTCACGGATTGCACTTACAATGCGACCAATCCGGCAGCTCTTCCTGGTGGGAGTAACACCTCAACTTTCGATCCTACCGCGTACTACCAAGCATGTGGTGCCGTAAGCAACAGTTCGACCGGCGCCATCATCAATCCCATCCAGAGTGCGCGAATAAGCACCAGAAACAGCGCTAGCATCCGATACGGTCGAGTCGAAGTCAGGGCCAAGCTTCCGAGAGGGTAAGCATCCTCCAACTTGACAACGAAAACGTGGCACTCACCAAAGTCGACTTCCGTAGTGACTGGGTACGCGCTAAATCACATCCAGCGACCGCGTTCTCACCAGTTTGTAGCTTTGGCCTGCCATATGGATGCTTCCCGTGAATAACACGTATGGGGCGTGGCCGCTCAGCGGTGAAATCGACATTATGGAATCTCGCGGAAATGGCCGTTCATATCCCGACCAGTGAGATCATATGCCTTCCCTTTTCAGCCTCATCCAAACATTAATGGAAATTTGCAGAGGAATTGACTACGTCCGCGGTACGCTCAATTGGGGTCCACTGTCGTTCCTGAACGCCTTTTACAAAACTTTCGGGTGGTGGACACAACGCCGGACCGATTACGGGGAACAATTCCACACTTACGTGCTCGAATGGACCTCGACCTTCTTGTGAGCCCCGTTTCCGCTTGCACAGCGTCTTGTAGAGGTCGATACTGAGATAACGTCGTGCTGAAGGCGCATCTACGTCGACTCGAGGCTTGACTACATGCTCCAAGTGAGCTTCAACGAACCTTTCTTCACCCGCGGAGACTTTCCCGCTGTCGTCGAAAACGGGTCCACGCCGATCGTGCTCCAGAACCCGTGGGTAAACGGGACCAACGCCACACCATTCGACCAGCGTGGGTGTCTCTTTCTTATTTTGGCCAGCTGGAATATGGACTGACCCAACTGTGTTTTCCTCTTTGCCAGCCTTTTATTTGATCCTGGATCTCGCTGCGGGCGGTACGAACGGGTGGTTCCCTGATAACCTAGGTGGAAAGCCATGGTTGGACGGCTCCAACACTGCCATGCGCTCGTTTCTCAGTGCCCAAGATCAGTGGTATCCTACTTGGGGATCCGACGGCGAAAGCTCGTCGTTCATGATGTACGTGTCGCCTTTTTTTTGCCACGGCACCGAGCGCTGATGGCGTCTGCGTGATTTAGCGACTACGTCAAAATGTGGCAGCTCTGCTGAGCGCAAAGCACCCGAAAAAAAAACAGCGAAGAGATGTTTTTTTTTTGATCGTGACTTTCGATTCCGGTTTGCATACGATCTTTCCTTTTGGTCTTTGGGTTGTCGTTGGTCTTGTCACGTCTAATTTATAGTCTAGCGTAGCTTGTTCTATGTATACCACGAGGAGGGTCACCCCCTCCCCCTCCTTGGAATTACATCGCATGCGTATATGCCATAACGTATGCCTGAGACGGAAGGCCGAGGGCACAGAGTCGGAGAAGTGGATAGCACCGAGGCGCGATCCATCGTCTGCTGAGAAAAAGGGAATGTACCATCCCTCATGCAAGTACCTCGCTACCTGTATCACGGATCCGGAGATTGGGCTGAACCGCGACGAAAGGAGGACCGACACAGCACACACCCCGCTCACGACCCCCACCTGGCACGGCACGAACAGGTTACGTTGTTTGGTTTCGATGTGGTGCATGTACTGTCTAACGAAGGGGACAAAGGGGCACAACGCCCTGCTAGACGGCGAACGACACCGCCCGCGGAAAAGAGGGCACGTTCGGTTTCTGATGGACCTGTTTAGATAGTAGTACTACTACGATCGATACGTTTGCATGACTTGGTACCTATCTATCTATCTATCTCGTCACGATCATTCGATCATCGGTCGGTCCCCCGTGTGATCGTACCGACCCGTCTCGTCCTATTCCTATCGTAGTTTTGTCCACAGAAAACACACACACATCACACCACGGGTTGCAAGTTTGGAACGTGGACGACCCCCCCCTCCATCCCTCCCTCCCTCCACTTTCGGTCACGTACGTACAACAGGGGGAGCCGTGAGGCTGTACCGCGATAAAATGAAATGGGTCAAAGACGCTCGAGGCCGCTCCGAGGGGCAAACCAACCTGTCGTCAACCAATTAAAAAGAAAAAAAAAGGGGGGGGGAACGTATGCACCTCGTGCGATTAATTTGCCTCCGGCCGACATACCCGTGTACAGCTTCGAGGGGTCGTACCCGAGGATCAGTCGGGTGGCGAGAGAGAGCCGATCGTCATGTCCCCGCGCCGCTGTGCACGTTCGCTCCGGTACTGCCGATATGGGTACGATGCCTAGACCTACTGGCGAACACGACACGCCATCGCAACTGCGTTCACGTCTCGGTTTTATGTGCCTTGCCAGCAGAAGAAGACACAAAAAAGGGAAAAAAAGCGCTTTGTGGGTGTGTTTTGTGGCGTTTTCATTAACAGGCACCTCGAGCCGCGCGATACCGATACCCCTGGAAAGAATCTTTTTTTAAAAAAACTCGCTCCAAGTGGCATGATTTGGCTATAGCGAGCAGAATCAGAATCAGATATAGACCCGCTCAGGCGCCGTATTGTCTTTTCCGAGAGGAGTGAACAGAACTCGGGCCGCCCTTGATCGCTATCCGGGTCGTGGAATATGATGGCATCTTTGAATCTAGCACGAGGAGTGCCTCGCTTCTGAACGGCAGAACGAGCTTGATGATTGATCTGAAAGCATGATACATGATACAGGGACGTTCCGCAGTACCTTTTACTAATGCATACTTTGCAACACATGCACGACTGAGATAGGGCCTGGGCATCGTTGGCCATCGGCCGACGAGCAGGCTAGTGCATCATGAAAGAAAATGGACATATCGCTCGACGAGGCTGTTCAGAGCGGTGAAATGTCATGCGTCATGATCGTTCGTTCGGACGTGAAACCCATTCGCTAGGGAACCGAGACTGAATTTGGCTTTTTTTTCCTTCTTTTGAAACGGTAAACATGCGAGATGTCGGGGTTTGGCGGGGTCATTCTCGGTAAGTCAGGAGGTTGGAACGCGTTCGCCTGCACAGGCGCACAGACGTGCATGAACGGTCGAGATCTCGTTGCTAGGGATCGCTCGTCTAGAGAGTCTAGAGTGACAGGGGACGACTTGCCTTTCAAGGCAAGCTAAGTTTCACTCGAATAGAACGAATGTACGGCGATCTTGATGCTGGTCTCGTGAGGGCCCACCGAGCTCGTCGACGAGACCAAAAGGGCGCCGTGGTGGTACTGGGATGGTTTCGGTCGGAGATACTTATCCAAAGTCAGTCCAAGGGATTGGCGTGCCGAGATGCTCCAAAGGGTGACCTGGACATCCGAAAAGCGGATTCGATATTCTGGGTGTACAGTCGATATGCTCATAATGCATAACGACGGTTCCTAATGACCATTAAGCGAGACTAGGTTTAGTCAAGGTTTGGGTCACCCTGAGTGTAGGGTTTATGCGTTATGAGCATATCGACCGTACAAAAAAGCGTTGCGTGGCACCGAAATTGGGTCGTTTGGTCGAAAAATCGGACATTCCAAGCATCGCCACATAGCTAAACGCCTATTCACACTCCGATTCACATCGTTGTTTCCGAGACGGCAGGTCGTATACAGTGTATATGTACATGCAAAAATGACACCCCTTTTGCTACAACTAAAATTGTGGGATCAAGGACAGAGAAAATGTGGACAATACAAACATTAATATATATATATATACACCCGAACGAAGAACAGGAAGAGAGTAAAGAAAAGCCAATCTACCTCAGGCTCTCGCGCCGGAATGCCACCATGCACGTACAGCCAATCCAAATGCAAAGCTCCAGCCTGAACGGTGAAAGGCTCAAAACAGGAGGGAAAATTGTGAGATCAAGGACAGACAATGTGGACAATATAAAAATTAATATATATACATATATATACACGCCTGAATGAAGAACAGGAAGAGAGTGAAGGAAAGCCAATCTACCTCAGGCTCTCGCGCCAAAATGTCACCATGCATGTACAACCAATGAAAGGCTCAAAACAGGAGGGGGGGTGCAGACGGTCGACCCATGCCAAATGCCAATCATCATGATCACGATCATGATCGATATCCAACTCAAAAGTTACCACGCCGCGCTAGACGCTATCGTCTGTACTCGAATCTCGGTGGTCAATGGGACACCGCTTTCGACGCTCTCCTCGGCCACTTCGCTGTACACGGGTCAGTCACATGCATCGAATCGATTACCATAAGTTACCTTGGACTGGGTGCACGGAGACCGAGAAGCGACCTCACGGCTCTGCATGAAGCAATCGTGCTAGGGCATATCGGGGTTAGCCAGTCCTTGTAGCCAGACTCTGATTCCAATGTATGAGATACCTTGCAGTCATTGCTAGAGCGAGCTCGTCAACCAAGTCATACGCATGCGGATAACAGACTTACCAAGAGGGCCAGTAAGAGTCACCATAGCTAGTTTACATTTGAATTGGGGTACATTCCAAAAAGAGAGTTAGTCCTACGATTGATACTGAGTAAAGCAAAGACCTAGATCCGTGGGTAAGAATGCGGCAGGGAGCGGAGTGCGAGGAGCCCACCGTCGCGGGAAAATAAGTTACGACTGCCACGACAAAATACAGGAGGCCTTGCGCACGTAACCGTTTTCTCAAAGGCGATTTAGACGATTGTTTCGAGAGCCCAACGATGGACAATACGAGGACGACGAAATCATAGACCAGGGCTTGCGTACCGTGAAACGAACACATCAGTTTGGACGCAATGACGTGACTCACTGTATACGAAGACGCCCGCGTTCACTCTCGGATGCACGACATAAACAATACACCCTGTGTCTGACTCGGAAGCTTGGAGATTTGCAACATCTGATCAAAAAGTACGGGGGGGGGGGTCAAGGCGAAGATTCCCCCAAAGACGGATTCGTACCTAATGCTAGTACGGTCCAGTGCGCGCTCGCCAAAACCAATAGCAGAACATGCACCAAACGGGAGTCCTTCCAAATCACCCATCTACGTTCCTGTGAGATGCAAATCAGTAAACACCGGTCCCGGACTCACGTGCGAATCATGAGATTTGCTGAGCAGGCTGCCAGAGCGATATTTCCAATTAACTAAGGTTCGACAGCTTTTCAGCAAGAATAGATCGCTATGGAACTATGACCCTGTCCGCTCACCGCTATAGATATGGCACCAGCTGACATGGAGACATAAACTGCGTGAAACGAAAGTGATAAAAAGGAGGACTGACGCAGACAAAGGAAACTACTGGAAGGCGGATCCATCCTAATTGCACTTGGGTCAAAATGAATGAGCTCCACCGTCGACCATTGCTCCTGAACGCTTACAGCAGAAGCAGGAAGGTGAATAGGAACAGCCGTCCAACAAGGTAAGGGAGCTCCACCAGGTGTCATCTCCTTAAAGCCGCTCTGAGAATCATGGCACGGCTACTCACCAGAGGCCATCGGAAGGATAGACGTCCACGAATGACAGCGTATTCCACATCGAGCGATTGGAAATATTCCCACCTAGGCAACGATTCCAGAACGCGAGTCTCTTGGATGAGGTGAACATACCCATAAAGACCTAGCACGAAAAAGATCATATTCATAGTCACAACGGTAAGGCGAGCTTGCAAGTCTGGATCTTGCCATTGGACCATCGTTCCTGCTCCAAGATGCAGCTAGTTACAACGAGCGTTCTGAAAACCGTTTGAGCGATGAGAGGATCGGCGGGAAAAGCCCAATGGTGGGGCGACGTGCTTGGCTCCCTTCCGCAAGGGACTCATATTTATCGAGAACGTTTGTAACGTCACCAGCGCTTGATGACAGATGACTCCGCACCAGGCTGTCCAATCCTGAGCACTGGTGGGCGAAAAATGAAATTTAATTATTCCTGATGCAGAAGAAGATTTTAAACATTGCGCGTGTAGCCAACCATTGCATTCATGGAATTCAACTCAGCTACTCTCACAGACAGGGTGTCGGTTAGCGTTTGGGCACCCTGAGTCCATGCGGAGTAATATTGGAGGAAATACATTCAGCATGGATGAACCAACATGCCAAGCTGTTTGGAAACCCTTGAAACAGGGTCGAGGTCGAAGGTGGCAGGATTGCCCGGATGGGTCAACCCTTCATGTCTTGACAATATTGATGCAGGGTATCAAAATCGCTGAATATAGTTAACTGCTCGGAATTCAGTGGTAAAGTCGTTTATCCAACCGTTCTTCAACGGCATGAAAAATCCCCCGCGATGTACTCCTGAGCTAGAAGGAAGATGCGGCAGGGCTGCATTGCGCTCGGTCTCAGCGCAGGAACGACCCTTGATCTCTAGGTGCCAGCTATTCTCCAACGATTCACAGCCCTCGAATAGCGCGTGGTATAGTCGTCAAGTATTGTTAGTAGTTACATACCATCTACTGTGTGCAGATTATATGCGAGGCCGAAGAGAACACGTGTCAAAATGGTTACATGGCCTCAGGGTCGCTGCCAAGTAACAGCCAGGGATATCACCAGAACTTCATAGCCTAAATATTGGTACTCAGCTTGAGCTCGGCTACGTAATTTCTTGAAGACTGGCATGAGCTGTTGAACAAGTGAAGTGACGGGGAGCCCGTGGTCACGAAAGACAAATGAAATGGTACAGTGGACATTGAAGACAGTGAGCGATGCAGACGTTGAAGACATTGACCTTGTGCAACAGATGAGTCCGGGGATGAGAATGATCAACCTCTCTCCGCAGCGTGAGACAGCACGTGTCTGCGCCGGCAGATCGGATCTGAAGTCTATACAAGCCACATCAGCGGACCGGGGACAAATCCACCCCGGTCAGGCCGACCAAGCAAACGAAGATGAAAGAGTAGCATTCTGGCACACGCTGCCCTTCTCAGTGATTCGTGCGGATGGGACGGGGGTAGCAAGATGGGACAATGGTACCGCCAAGATCAAACGAATGGGTTAGCGATGAGATACAGCGTGACTGTATTCCTTTATGGCAACTGATACGATCGTATCGTTTCCGCAGCCGACTGTGATATGCGGGAAAACTTGTTGATTCACCATATCGCGCACTTTAATCTTCCGCTCGTATTTCTTTATCGATCCAGTCATCGCATCCATCACAGTATGAGTTTGCCCACGGGGGGACAAGCAAGACCAATAAAGATTGATTTAACCTGTGACCTCGATAAACCGCTATAACCGAGTACCACGAGATAGAATATCATTTATCGTATGAACGGTAGATGAATTATTGGACCCCCGGGTAGTCGTCACTTATATACAAGGCTGTCGGGGATTCGGTGAAATTATAAGGTCGTGCACACCCTAATAGACGTCACATCATTTGTATCCAAGAGTTGTGTCGGGATCCCCAGACGTACAACGTGTGTCAATCGAGTTCGCGAATTCGCCTTCCACTTTGCATGCGTTGGGATTCTGCTCTAGGGGGTCATCGGCGACTCAGAAGATGGTCGGTGCGAGGTCATATCTCCGGAAAGCTATATGAACTTCCAGTGGGTGTGTGGTGCACGGACTAACCAACAACCTGGGATACATCGCACAATCGCAGCCGTCGTTAGGTGTTGATCAGGCTTGAATATTGGTCCATTTAGCAGTCTTCCTTGAAATCTCAGCCTTCGTCGAACATTACAACTTGAGTAACGCTCACCTTTTCATGGGGGTGAAAGTTGGGTGTCAGCTGAGGTGAGCATCCAATACAACGGTAGAATTTCACAGGGAAAAGAGACATAAAATAAAGGTAGTATCTATGACAGGACGAAACCAAGCCTGCCCACCGTTAAGTGTATAATCCGCACGACGCGTGGCTACACCACCACTTGCAATACATCACTCTGCCAGTGGAAACAAACGAGACTGTTGTGGTGGGACTACCACATTTTGCCGCGCCACATCCATTTAGGGTCTCAACAAGATGCCATGTATCGGAGGAAGGGACCGATGGTCTGAGGGCACTGGAGTCACGACAGTCATGAACGCAAAGGCTTTTTGTTCTGCTGTTGTGAAGAGTAAGCGTCGAAGTGACGTTTCTCGCAAACGAAACGAACCAGTGCCAAGATTTCCGACTCAAGAACTCTTACTTCTTCTTCAAGTCGCTGTCGCTGTTTCGACAGCATCTGTACCCTGCGTTCCTCGCGTTTATTCGCGGTCGGCGCTGTTGCTGCGCGAGACTGCACGGCTTGAGCTGCCTCTACCTGTCTCAAGCGCTTGGTCGATGATTTCGTCTTTTCGAGATGAGGGACGAACCTTGCTTTGGATCAAAGCCTGTTTGCGGCTGAAGGCTTTCAGACCTTTCTCTGCACGCTCTATGAGCTCGTTAATCTGTGGCTCGATCTCATCTGTGAGGTCTGCTTTGTATCTACGCACGGTGCCCTCGTCTACAAGGAGGAAGACCTAGAAGCGGTTAAGCGATGATATGGCCGGGACATGAAACATACCTTTTGATTCTCCAACACCTTACGCATCCTCGGCAGATCGGACGTCCCGTTACGAAGGAGCTGCTGAGCCTCGTATGCCTGTTCGCCATGAGTACCGATGTCAATCGATTTATGCTACGGGTGTTACCTCTTCACAACAATCCTCCATCGCGAGCACACATTCTCGCAAATTTGGCGGGCAAGCCGCATTTGCGTCCCCGCGGTAGAGCTCATGTGAACCCGCAAAGACAGATTCTCTCGGCCTGGGTAGTGCTGAGAGACGGGGCATCGCGCAAGAACGCGTCTCGGCAAACACGGCCGACGCGTCTGGTGAATGAGTCGGAGATTGAACTCTCATACGTAGGCTATATAAAGGGCAAATTTCGAGTGTGGCTAAATTCTTCAAGTGTCCATCCAACCGCACGAAACGTTAGCCGTCGGCGCAGAGTCATTCCTGAATAGCGTCTGGTTTCAGGTTGGTGGAGCGAGGTGTCCGTTCGGGTGCTCACGAGATCGAGCGCCGCTGCCTAGCTCGCTCTTTCTGTGGTCCTCTGTGGCTGAGTCCGCCTTGCGGTGTTGATTCGTTGCAGGGGATCCGAGGGCTGATGTAGGGTGGCCGTGCGGCGTCATATTCCTGTATCTTCCGTACCCGCTCCTCTCGCGAGGAGTTGCTACTATGTGGCCTTGACGGTCGGGTGAAACCATGACGCATACAAATCATTCATTACCTTGTCGTTTCTTTCTACTTTGTGTCCTCCAGTATATGTTCTTCGCTGGTTGATCTAATTCGTTGTAACATAGTGTAGATCACCACGTACTCGGAATGTGATGACTTTACAACGCTGAACGACAACCACTCACTTGACCACCGTCAACCTCGGTCTTTTCACATCGGAGTGTCTGAAAACCTGACAGGCTGGGCCAGATTCCAATTAGGCAATTTGTTCCCATGAGGTGCAAGTTAATTGGTGTCTCCAAAATTTTGAGCGGAACAAACGGGTCGTCTTAGGATGCAGACACTCGTGCGAGGGGTGCCCAACTGTTCGTGGCTTTGGGCACTTCGCTCACGTCCTCGACCACCGTCCGCCAAATCTCTTCCCGTTTTCCCCTTGGGTTGGCGGGCTGCTTCGACTGCCACCGCGCGCGCCCCGGAGAGCACAGAGTTACCACAGCACACCTATCCCAAGTATGAACTCTCGGCAGCAGATCTCAAGCGAATCAACTCCCAGAGGAACATCGGTGTTTCCGCACATATCGACTCCGGCAAGACCACCCTCACCGAACGTGTTCTCTTTTATACCGGTCGAATTCGGGAGATTCATGAGGTTCGTGTTTGCGTCATGGCAATGAGCCCTTGGTATACCACCCCGTTCATACAACACATACAGGTCCGTGGTCGGGATGCAGTCGGTGCCAAGATGGATAGTATGGAACTGGAACGTGAAAAGGGCATCACCATCCAGAGCGCGGCCACTTTCTGCGACTGGGAAGCGCTATCCCCCACGACTGGCGAAAAGCAAAACTATGCTATCAATATCATCGATACCCCAGGTCGGTGCTCCTTTCAAGGCGAAACGCACTCACTCTGACTCGAGAAATGACGTAGGACACGTCGACTTTACAATAGAGGTAGAGCGCGCTTTGCGTGTGCTTGACGGTGCCATCTTGGTTTTGTGTGCTGTTTCAGGCGTTCAGAGTCAGACTACTACGGTCGATCGTCAAATGCGTCGTTATAACGTGCCCCGGATATCTTTTATCAATAAAATGGATAGGTGCGCCCTGGTTCGTTGACGCGATATCAAAATACTGAGTCACGGCTTCCAGACCTGGAGCAAATCCCTGGAGAGTTATCGGTCAAATTCGGTCCAAGCTCAAGATTGCCGCTGCCGCAGTCCAGGTTCCTATCGGTGTCGAAGACGAGCTCAAGGGTGTCGTAGATCTGGTTCGTTGGAAGGCAATCTACAATGAGGGCGAAAAAGGGTATTTGATTTGATTACTCCCTTTGCCTCTCAGACTCACTCATATGTCTGCTCAGCATCAAAGTCGTCGAATCAGACGAGATCCCAGCTTCGGTCATCGATCTCGCCAAGGAAAAACGCGCCGAGCTCATTGAGCAACTCGCCGAAGTCGACGATGACATTGCCGACATGGTTCTCGCCGATGAGACGCCCTCTGGTCGTCAGATCGCCGATGCTATCCGCCGCGCGACCGTCGGTCTCAAATTCTCCCCTGTCTTCCTTGGTTCGGCTATTAAGAACACGGCCGTACAACCTATGCTGGACGGTGTTTGCGCTTACCTTGCCAACCCCGCCGAATCAGTTGTCACTGCTCATGATACAGAATTGCCACACGGTTCTCCTCCGGTGCCTCTTGTCCCTGCTGCCGAAGCACCCCTTGTTGCATTGGCTTTCAAATTAGAGGAAGGGCGGTTTGGTCAGTTGACCTATATGCGGGTATATCAAGGTACTTTGAAAAAGGGATCTTTCATCTTCAATGCTCGCACGGATAAGAAGGTCAAAGTCCCACGCTTGGTTCGTATGCACAGTAATGAGATGGAGGTTGGTAGTCCCTTCCTCGGTGTCTTGTTCATACACTCAATCGCTCTCTAGGACATTAGTTCCATCGGTCCTGGTGAAATTTGTGCCGTTTTCGGTGTCGAGTGTTCGTCTGGTGATACTTTTACGGATGGCGCGTCGAGTTTCTCCATGGTTAGTCTTGTTGCGAAGGTGATGGATCAGACTCATATGGTTGTGCAGACGTCCATGTTTGTCCCCGAGCCCGTCATCTCATTGGCTATCAAGCCTCAAGGACAAGAGACGCCCAACTTCTCTCGGGCTCTCAACCGATTCCAGAAGGAAGACCCAACGTTCAAGGTACACATCGATTCCGAGAGCAAAGAGGTATATGTCATTCATTTACCCACCCAGGCTCTATCTCACTCGTATGTCAGACCATCATTTCTGGTATGGGTGAACTCCATCTCGAGATATACATCGAACGAATACGTCGTGAATATGGCGTCATTGTTTCGAGTGGTAAACCTCGTGTCGCCTACCGCGAGACGATCACGGACCGTGCCGAGTTCTACCATACACATAAGAAACAAACCGGTGGTGCTGGTCAGTTTGCCCGAGTGATCGGGTATGTGGAGCCCATCCCGTTCGATCCAGAAAATGGGCAGGATAGGGAGTTTGTGAACACTGTCATGGGAGGGAACATCCCGCACAATTACATTCCTGCATGTGAAAAGGTGTGTTGTCGTGTTCTGGTGGCGCGCCGGCGATGTGGAAACTCACCGAAGACTTGAATTGATGTGCACGTTTTACGTCTCCTAGGGTTGGTTCGAAGCACTCGAGAAGGGCACGCTCTCGGGGAACGCGATCGTCGGCGCTCGGATGGTCCTCCAAGATGGTTCGTATCACGTTGTGGACTCTTCCGAGCTCGCATTCCGTATCGCAACCATTGCCGCCTTTCGTGAAATCTATTCAAAGGCGAAGCCAATCATCTTGGAACCGATCATGACGGTTGAAGTCGTTGCGCCGGGTGAGTTCCAAGCGCCGGTGATCGGGAGCTTGAACGCTCGGCGGGGGACGATTTTAGACAGCGAAGTGCGGGACGAGGAGTTTACGTGTACGGCAGAGGTACCGTTGAACGACATGTTTGGGTATTCGAGTCAGTTGAGGGGGGTGACGCAGGGCAAGGGAGAGTTTAGTATGGAGTATCGGGTGCGTTTCGTGGCCTTTGAAGGTACAGAGGACTAACCGTGTTTTCTTTTTCTTTTCCTTGGTAGACCCACTCGCCAGTGCTACCGCATACTCAGAAAGACCTCGAGGAGGCATATAAAAAGACGATGCCTCAAGCAAAGAAGTAGACGTTGGTCGTTGATGAATAGAGCTAAAGTCGGGCATCTTTATTATTGCGCATATAGAACTTATTGCATCCGCATATTATTGTACGCACTTATCTACTATCCCATTCGTTGAACACGCACCCTCTCTCATGACGGTTGATGGGAACAGTCAGAGACCGGGGTGTCGTTTAGCTTTGGATCAATCAATCAATCACTCGTAAACGGTTTTACGAGGAGGGACATGTGTATCCTCAGGAGCCAACCGCTCCCTCAATTCGCATGTCCCAATCATTTTGCAAGCTGTTCCCCGAGTTTCCGTTGGTGCGACATCAAGCCCCTCATCGTCACATCGAAAACTTGGCCAATATGGAAAGCCATCACTAGTACCAAACGTCACGTCCTCCCAAGGTTCTGCACTTTTCGAGTCGCAGTGCAATTACAGGAACACGTACGATGAATCGGTATCTCACAATATCGACTCTGTTACCTTCACAGCTGGTACCCCCGCTCACGCTTACCAGGGCTCAGTCTTGAGATCGTCCATCGTGAGGCCCTACGTCGAGTGTTCAAGTTGTTTTGGGTACAGTGTACGCTGACACGCCACCTTACTCGGCGCTGGTATCGATCGACATCCGTGACCTGTCGAACTAACGCTGCACGCCCAGATTTCTCTTCCCGTGTCCCATAGTCATAGCATCAACAGCTGCTCAGGTGCGTTCCGTCAGATTCGCCGGGAGAAGGCGGCGACATAAGCCGATCGCAGTGGGGGGGGGACCTGTCCGATGGTGTATCCCATTCCAATGCGCTCGCCCGTGTCAACGGACCGTTGGGTAACACAAACCCTTTCCGTTTATATAAAGCTATATCCTCAGTCCTCTTGCTTCCATGTGGTGGGCAGAGGGAAACGTCGTCGCAGGCTTCGTCGTGTTCTTCTGGATCGTAGATCATCCATTTTACCAATGCTTTGTACGGGGCGTACCGCTGTCCATGTCGTCGTCACGCGCATTTCGTACGACGATACCGGTCCAACTGACGACGTGACAAGGATCTTCTTCATACTCATACCGAGCAACGACCTTGACCGAGTCGCTGCTCTGAAGATGATCGACGAACATCTCGCGCTGCGGAGGAGTCTTTGCACCTAACCAAACCTGAGCGATGGAACGCGCTCCGTGATTTTACGAGGGCCCTCGTGCTACACGCCACCAGTGCGAGACTCGGTCGCATGCCAGTGGTGGAGCGGGGACGAACTAAATACGAACACGTGAACGGCAACTCGCTACCCGGAGCTGTTGAAACGAGTAAAACAGTCGACGATCAGATCAGATCAGTCCGCTGCGCTGGAGGAGGACACGAGAAGCCACATCACCTACGACCTACGACAAGACATCTCGCGGTTGGAGACTCGGATTTCCAGTGAGGAAGGGAAAATAGGATCTCACTGGCAGTCAGTCGTTCCGAGATGCAATCACGGTCGCCAAGAAGAGGAGTCGGAACGTCTGAACTTGGTAGGTCGCGCAGTAATGTGGCGCTCACGGCCGTCTTTCATATCAGGAACAAAAAGGATGAGACACTCCAGGTAATCTGAGCCCAATCGGAGGCAACGAGACTCATTCCGAGACCAGTCTGGTAACCGAAGAGCTAATTGACGACCATCACTTAGCTTATATAGTGTAACCATTTACGGACGCTTTCACTGTGTCTGCCGAAGTATATACAAAATCATAGTGGGAGAAAGAACACGGGAAGGGCTGCAAAAGAGATGATGAATCCTCTGCCAACACTTAGCAACGAGCATGTCGTCAATCAGCACGTAGACGTTGTTGCCGATGTAGGCGGGTTGTGACCAGACACCGCCAACGTTGGCTGCTCAAAGTCTTTCTCTGTTAGTTTCTGGCCTCGAAGAATTTTACCCATGTGTGTCTGTGCAAAGGGCTTCCCTCGGTTCCGAATAGCAAGTAGTGCCCACACGGAGGGCAGCGGTGAACTCGAAAACCTGATTTCGTTCTCTTCGAAACTACCAGGGATGTCGAACAGATTCCACCGCACTACTGTATCGTTCGGCGAATCCTTCGTAGGCACGTCGAGGAAACCACATAGCCGGAGGTACGATGCATAGTCTCTGAGATACAGCTGCCCAGCGAACACGTTGAGCTGGTCGATCAGGGCCCAAGGTGGTGTCCACTTGGAGGGAAGGGGAGGGATCGAGTAAAGTCTGAGATCGTCGGATGGTTTCATTCTCTGCGATGTGCGTGGTGCATACACATGTAGGTGAACATATTCGCTAGCCCTGATATCTGGCATCAAGTGGTCAGCCTCGAATGGGCTCAGGAGAACGAGTAGTTGGTCCCGGTCATTCAGGTTGTTACGAGAGAGAATCCACTCGACAGGTCGAAGATATTGATCCATCGTCCCTAGAGTGGACTCGGACTCGATCGTCCTGCAGAAATCCGCCGTGGTCAAGATAAATGGACTCCAGACATCTGCATCACGAGTAACTACCGAGCTCTTTTCGAGAGTTGTGAAGATGGGATGAAAAGCACTACTCGTGTGCAACGGAGGAATGTCGCCAGTCTTCACGAATTTGATGACGTCTGAATGAAGGTAATGTTGCGCCGGGTTTGCCCAGGGAGGCAGCTCCACCTCTCGTTCGCGCTCCTGCTCACGGTTCACCTCACGTTCTTGTTCCTCTTCCATCTGTGCGCTGGGAAGCGATAGGACTCCAAGATCTTTGCACCGTTGGCGGATCTGGGGATCTAACGTCGACAAAGTACGCGACGCGTTTTCAGTTTCGCGGGGTTCATAGAGATCAGCGAGCGATTTGACTTCTGGCTGAAGCCATGCATCCGACAGCTCATTTGGCCCGAGCTCATTGCTGCAAAAACGAGACCAAGCGGAGGATCTCGAATTATGACTCATGCCTTGCTGTGCCCAGTAGGGAGCCCGCTGCTGAATGTCGGTCCACGTCTCGCGTATTGCCCAACATAGAATGTCGGCGGTAGCAATTCGGGTGTTCGGATCGTTTTTACCGACCACAGCACGGATGCTCCGATCAATCTCGAGCGGCGCAAAAAACATGACTGAGTGACCATGACCCAGCTTGCGCATCCGCATACAACCTGAAACCCAGGAGCGTGTCAGATTCATCCATTGAATCACGCTGCCAGAACAAACCTTGCACCAGATGATCTTTTGTCACCTTCGGACCTAGTGTGACCGCTGCTCGGGACCCGATGGGCAGTTTGATGTCAGTACCCCTCGTGTGCGCATGATCCAGATAGACGACACAACGGTCTAACTGCTGAGAAAGTGAAGATAATAGCATTGGTTGGGTGGCGCCGCTTTTTGTGAGTATCATCAATTCATCATTCTCGTTGAAATAGACGGTGCCAGCAGTATCGGCGGGGGCAATGTCAAGCCATGCTTTAGCCACCTGGAGATTCGAAAAATCAAGGATTTGTGCACCAACATCCAGCAAAACACGAATGTCGGGCTGTTGCGCGACCACAATTTGAAGGAATTCAAGCGTAGTCGGTCGTTTTCCACTCTTGCGAGTTACCATATAAGAGTCATTTTCGGGCTGGAGAATATATGCGAGAACCCTGGCATTGGTTCCCTGCTGGTGATCGAGGTCGCATTGAACGACGGATGTGGGTAACAGCCATTGAGCATCGTTCGTACCCGAAAAGCCTGATGCTTCATTCAGTGACCGAATTGAACAACATTCAGGATCACTCACCGGATATGACCTTTTCCCGCTTCTCCGCCAAATCCCAGCTGGAAACAGAGAGTTTCCAAGAAAATTCTTTCGCTTCCTTTGGGAATACCACTCGCGAGAGGTAGAAATCTATGGCCGCATGATTCCGAGTGAAAAGCGGGAATATGAGCTTGTCCCATTGCTCTGATGACTTGAGATTGATCCCATCGAGTTTCTGAAGCGAGTCGGGCACGAACTCTCTATCATACTCTTTCACCCAAACTGCATACTCTGTGGATGGGTTTTCCTGGTCGAGTAACATTTCGAATGAACCTCTGAGCTGCTCCGCACTGAGGCCGGTATAATAGTAAGATAAGCATGTGAGAATGATGGTGATGTCTGGATGGCCGAACTGGGTGTTGGGTGCTGGCAAATCTTTGGCCCGA